>JADBJO010021492.1:0-29449 GCA_016801955.1 Conus betulinus
TGGAGTGTGCCACATCGCTCTCTCCTCCTCTTCTCGTTCTCTCTGGCCCTGCTCATCCGGGGTCGGGTGCTCGTAGGGGTGCGTGTCCGGGGTCTCTGGCGAGTGGGTGCTGGGGACAGATGAATTGTTATTGTCTTGGACGAGCGTGGCGGGAGTCTATAGGAGCCGACGATTACTCCGACTCTGCAGGATGCACGTTCGGTGTCAGGTGATGCAGTGTGGTGGTGTTGTGTGTGGTGTGTGTGTGTGGGTTGTGGTGTTGTGTGTGGGTGTGGTTGTTGTGTGGTTGTCTGCTTGTGGGTTTGCGGGGCGTGAGTGTGTGTGTTGTGTGGTGGTGTGTGTGGGTGCGGCGGCGGCGCGCGGGTGCCTGCGCCGCGGTGTGGTGTGCTGTGTGGGGTGGGTGGTGGTGTGGGTGTGGTGCTCGTGGGCGGCGTGTGCTCGCGGGTTGGCGTGGTGCGTGTGCGGTGCGGTTTTTGTGTGGCGTACTGGGCATGTGTTGGTGGGTGTGTGTGTTTGGTGTGTGGTGGTGTCGGTGTTTGTTGTGGTGTTGTGTGTGGTGTGTTTTGTGTACGTGGCAGTGCCGTGGGGTACGGGTGCGGATGTGGGGTATGGTCTGTCTGCTTCGGTGTCTATTGTGGGGCGGCATGTGTGTGTCTGTGGTGTGTGTGTTTTTGTGTGGGGTGGGGTGGTGTGTGTGGTGGTGTTGTGTGCGTGGGCACGCTGTGGAGGGAGGAGAGAGAGAGGGGAGAGAGGAGGAGGAGACAGAGGGGAGTAGGCGGGGAGCGGCAGAGAGGGTACCAGTGAGGAGAGAGAGAGGTAACTGGTGTATTCTGGTGTGTGTGTGTGTGTGTGTGTGCTGTGAAGAGAGAGAGAGTGGAGAGATGAGAGGGGGTAAGAGGGAGAGAGCGAGATGACTAGGTAGTTGAGAAGAAGCAATGTGATACGAAAGAGAGAGAAAGAGCGTTATTGAGAGGGAGTAACCGGATATTATTAATTTTTTTTACTCAAATTAGTTGTTCCCACACTAGCCCTGTCCTAATGGACTGCGCTGAGTTGGGAATCAAATCGTGTCACGCAAAAAGAACAAACCATCAAACATCTAGGCATCTTACAAGTAAACAGCAACTCTAATACTTTCTACCCACACAGACAGTGGACAAACCTACGTCCATAGCTATACTTTCGAATCTAAATGGCCTTGTGTCAAGGCACTAGCAAAAGTCTCTTACACTCGTGCTCTTTGGGAGCCTCCATTAGTATATCTTCACGTACGGAAAACAGCGAAGAAGGATTGTCGTACACTAGTTTTTTTTTCTTCTGATCCTCCCCACCCGTGATCACACTGTATAGCGCGTTCGACTCAGGGCATGAAGATTTTGGCGAGTCCGTATCATAAACCCAGAATTACACTTGCGTTCTTCAATATCCGGGCACCTCACCCCCAAAGCGGGGGACGCAGGTCGCAGTTCCAGAATCAGTTCATGACGCGATCTTCTGTAACAATATTGTATATGTCCCGGATACGAGTCTTCAACCTTACGGCAGAATTTGAGCCAAAGGTTATGGAACTATAATGCAATACAATATTTTTTAGCAACCAATGATATGTATCTGCCATGTATCCAATAGCACGGACCGGCACAGCCATTGTATGCACAGATTGTGAACTGCCTAGTTATACGGCACACCCCCCCCCCGTTATCTTTTCAGACATGACGTGTCAACCATAGTCTTCCCTGCTGCTTAGCTCTATCAACTCGCCATTCCGAAATGCACGAGAAGCGATCTTCCCTAGCTAGTCCCCGCACCACTCGGCTAGCTATCGCCAAATTGTAACAGTCCACACCCACATGACATAAGTTTATCAAAGTATTTCCTGGTGCCGCTGTAGGTCAGATCTACATCATATATGGTTCCGATGGCTCGCGTTGGGTTCCGAGCACCATTTCATCAGTGCTTACTGGGCAACTTGAAGGACAGGTCAGTTGGGTACGTTTTCGAACGCAGTACACATTGTTGCTGAAAGTGGTTCGCAGAATTAATCAGATAGATATCGGATACTTTGTTGGCACTGCGGCCGGGAGACACGTATATTAGACTAAAAACAGTAGTGTGCGCAATGCTCACTTGCTCGCAGAAAACGTTTTCAATGCAATATGAGATTCATTGAACAGGGCACAATTACAACAGCAGAATCATAAAGACTCCAATTTCAGCTCCATACAGAGCGATAGGCTCTTACGTGAGAATCGAACAATTAGTCTGACCAGTTTTTTTTCAAAGATTGGTGTTCTAAGTTTGATAAATGTGCATGTTACATAGTAGTGCACGGGCAGCTCGCTTCGCTCTTCCGGCAAGATCCTTGCACCGCAAAGCAAAGAGAAGCTTGATTTCGTTGACTGCCCCACCAAATATATTCCTAAATATGTTTCATACGTTGACCACAGGCCTCAACCATTCCACATTCCCCCATACTATAGGTCCACCTTTCTCTAAATTCCTAAAGAAAAACCACCTTTCTAAAACACAATTATTTTTGCTTTTTGACGATGTTAACTGTTAAACTGAAAAGTGAAGTTGCATGATCGTAATAGGTTATTTTAGCTGATTGTTTGCAACCATAATAGTTTCAGACAATCAGAAACAACATCGTCTGTCAAGCGAGCAGAAGAATAATTACTCTAAACCCTCGCAAGTAACTGTGCCCCCGTTTGCCACACAGGTGTTTTCACATTTCAACATAGCCTTTCTTGACTTGCCTCGAGCTTTACCTCATGTTCCGCAAGGAGAGAGATAGTCCTTCTGTCCTGACTGCACCCGCCTCCCCCACAGTCCCCTGCCTTGTTTCTCTTTTCAGCAGGGGTTTAGCGAGGTGAATGGGTCCCTCTTTCATTTGTTACTCCCTCTACCCGGCCCTCCCCCTACCTCTCAAGTCGCCCTTTTAACTTTCACAACAGACAATTTGTTTGTCCCCAACCTGACACATCTATACTTTTAGACGACACTAGCTTGCCAATACCCTTTCTGTAGTATTTAGACGCTTGGCAGACATTTTTACCATAACAACAACACCCAGCTTTCCTCAAAAGAGATAGGCCAGAGTTCCTAGTTGCGTTTCCTTACAACCATAATCCCAAAACTGCTTTTTAGGTAACAGGAGCTTTACATTTCTTAAGTTTTTCTTAGAGCAGACATTACTTCCTCTTTTGAAATCGGATGACTTAAAAGGTTTCGATACTGATGCTGTTCACTGGTTGTCTTCTTTTTAATGAAATTCGATGCACATTTTTCCAAAATTCTTTCTGATTTTCTATAGATGCAATTAGTTCTGTCATCAATGCGTTGTTAAACTGCTCCCTTTCAATCCTTTGCAAGTGTTTGTACTCACGTCTTGCCCTACAATAGAAATCACGATCTTTGTCGTCATGCGACATTCATGAGGGGGGGAATACATAAGGTCATGAAGAAAGTCATCTTCGTGAAATTGTCAAAATATTTACAAGTGATATGTTTGTGGCCAGCTTTAGGAATTTTTGATTCCATTTCTTTTCCACGTAATGGATATTGGAAAGTGCTCTGGACGTTTGCCCGGGTGGACATGTCTATAATTGGGATAAGTTGTACGAAGTAGTCCTATCTGCCTATGATGTTTGACATTTCAATAGATCAATGTTGGGAAATCACCTAAAAGTGTTATTTCTGTAGCATCAAGCGATGGTGCATCCATCGTGGCCGTAACTTGTGTGTCCATCCCAATGGCTGTAAACTTGTCAATCCAATCAGCAATGTAATGTAATTTAATATGCCCGTAGATTTGGACTCGGTGGGATCTCTGCGTACAATATTGTAGCTAGAGATTAAGACATGGGTATCTGGGACAATGTCTGAAAGTCTTGATTCAGTGAAGCCAATATATGAAAGGGTTTGTCTTGATAGTATAGTATTGTGGGTACCATCGTAGAACCTGCTTTGAATACGCTTTACATTGAGATGTCCAACACGTAGCCCATCTTTCTGTGGCCATGCAGAAGACGATTGCAACATTTGTGCAACTAAAACATATAGCGAGGATGCACTTGAATACAAACACAAATGTGCCCATATAGTACACACACAACACGACAGTCTTCAATGCAAAAGAACAATGAATATGAAAAACAGGCAAAAGTTAACTTACAAACAACTGTGAAACAGCACAAACACAACAGAAATGTTCAACGCAGAAGGATAATTGAACATGAAAAAAGGCAGAAGTTAAATTCACAAAGAGTTATGTACAGAGAGAGAGAGAGAGAGAGAGAGAGAGAGAGAGAGAGAGAGGGGGGGGGGGGGGGATTGAGCAAAGTATTTAGGACTGCAATCACAAGTTGATGGCTCTTACTCCTAAGCTGTGATTTCCTAATGCTTGATCTGAATGGCTACAATGACCGACATTTCTTGACAAATGGATGAACACAGTGCCAAACAGATGAACCGAAGTACCCAAACATCGTATTGTATTACTCAGTGCATGCACATGGAAAATAAAGATAAGTCTTCCATTTGAACATATTCAGCAAGTTTACGCAGGTGCCACTATCATTTTACTGTAGATTGTGTGGGCAAAGATAAGTTCCGTCTGGTTGTTTTTTTTTCTGTGACTGACTACGCAGTTGTCTGGAATTTTTCAGCTTATCTGTTCTTCTATTACACAAAAGTTAATTCTTTTTTGTGTGATCATCAACAACTCCACACCATACTGAAAATGTACAGCCATTGATACAATGCAACAAGCTTCAAGAATATTTCTAAGAATTGGCGTATTGTCACCAACACGATTCCACACTGAAAATGCGAAGCCATTGAGATAAAGCAAAACAAGCTTCAAGAATAACTTCTTAGTATTAGCGTTAATGTAATGTCTACGTTTATTCGGTAAAAACATTTTCCTAGCCAGTTATTTTGAAAGCAAGATCAATGTGTTGCTGCTGTTTTAAATTCGTCTTCAGTGATATCACGGCCAAACATGGTGTTCACGGATTTTGCTTTCAAAGTGTTGTGTGTGTGTGTGTGTGTGTGTGTGTGTGTGTGGTGTGACTATTTGTGTATGTGTATGCACTACGGCATGTGCATTTGCACTTGCGTGTGCTAGTGTGTTGTGTGGTGTTGTGTGTGTGTGTGTTGTGTGTGTGTGTGTGGTGTGTGTGAGTGTGAAGTGTGAGTGTGTGTGTGTTGTGTGTGTTGAGAGCAATGGTTATGGGAGTACAGTGTTACGCTATTGCCACGTGCTTGCGATGGAACCAACGATTGTGTCAACAGGGATGATGAAATTTTGCTGCATCACCGATGAAATGTGTGAGGTAGATATCTATCCCCAAATCATCCACCTCCCCCCGCAACCTCCAGCAGTTGTTGAGCTCATGAAAGGATGCCATACCATCTATCCTCTGAATCAGAAGATGCAGGTCCGTCCAAGAGTCAATCTTGTGCCCAGAGACTCATTACCAGTGTCCAAGGCTATTGTCTTTCGGTGTTCACCAGATGCCATGGAGTGTATGACTGCCCAGAGTGGGAGGATGAAGCAGGATTTGAGGACTACCAGTGCCCCTGGTTATTACCACTGTCGCGGCTCTTCCAGCTGTCTGCACCCTCCCATGTGTGTGACGGCATCGGCATCCACCAATGGTCCACAGTCTGATGATGAACTGCTGTGTGGTCAAAAGTCCCAGTGGGTGCACGTGCTATGGACTGGACGGCTTTTTACGTGTCCACGCTGGTTCTCTGCTGACCAGTACCCGGACCTGCGTTATCTGAAAGCTCGTGGCAGCGGGATGAAGATGGAACAGTTGACATTGAATGCTATGCTGGTCTTTCTGAACCTAGCCGCTGCCAGGGTGTTTGACGTAGGGATCATCTCCTTTAGGAACATGGTCACACTGGATCTCAGTGGATAACCACATCATCTCTCTCACCACCATGTTTTTCAGGATATGTTAAATTTACGGACATTAGTTCTTTCGAACAATCCACTCTCAGCTTTTTATATACAGACAGTTCCCTGCATAAAGAATCCTATGGTAATCCTGTCGTGATACTTGTAAAATATCCCAGTTTTGGCACATGGCTGTGCCATTTATCTTCCAACCATAAACGACAGGTTGGGGAAAACTGTTCCCTCATGTACAGACGCTGAATGTTTCTGTTGTGGTACACACCTGTGGCAGATGCAAAGCCTGCAGTTGATGACACAGCTACAGACCCTAGGACATGACAGGCTGCCCAATGGAAGACATCCAGGAGAATGTCTTCAAGGACCTCACACAACTGGAAAAGGTAAGTATGGCGACAATTACCAACGCTGTGCTGTAACGCTGCGTTGTTTAGAAGGGTTCAATGTTCAACAACAACTGTCATGCTCCCAAGGACGCCATCTCGTCTCGTCATGTGAATGACTTGCTTCAGTCCAATGTTCTACCGAGCAAAATGCTGACCTTGTTTTCGCCTCTCTGTCCATGCTTGGCAATTTGGTCAGTGGTGTATTTTCGCTCGATGACTATCAAACGAAAAGGCTCCACAAGGCTTTCGGAGTCTTGTGGTTCATCTGTGTGCCTCAGATTTTCTCATGGGGCTGTATCTCGCTGTGATAGGGGTGGCTGATTAGTTTTTAAAAACCATAACGTTTACGTGTGGAACGATGTGTGTCATTGAGGCATGGCCCTGTGTGCCAGTCTGCAGGTTTTATATCACTGCTCTCTTCTGAAGTCTCATCCTTCATCATCTGTCTCATTACTCTAGATCGTTTTCTGATCGTGAATTTTTCCTCCCTCCTCTGAAATTCTCCCGCTTCAAGAGCACTCAGGCTCATCTGACACCACTGCTGGTTGTTGGTTGATTGGTATTCTGTTGGCGTTTGGTGGCCCATCTTCTTTCTCGCCAGGCCGATGGGTCTTCTCAGTCGGGGTCCACACCCATGGTATATGGGACTTTCTACAGTCACCAAACAGGAGCCATCCTGCATTCCTCTGCCATCACCCACCAACAAACAATTTCGCTGGTCACGGTACGCCTTACTACGTCGCCAATTATGATCGTCCTCTAAACTTAATTTCATCCCCTTTCCTCTTTGATCCGCCCTTGGGCAAGCCAGCATTTTTACTTACCATTCCTTCCGGCCGCTCAACACAAATCAAATTGTCGAGCAACCCAGACCGGGTCAGAGTTTTCACAGGATGCTGACCTTGCGCGTCGACTTGTTGGACCATCAGTGCTGTGTCAGACGTTCCTGGTGCCTTGGTTCCCCCCCTTGGTCCCCCCCTGGGCCCCCTCCTGGCCTCTCAGGTCCCTGTCTCGTGTGTCTGGCGATGTCAACGTTGCCATAAGCAATCATGTCTTGTGCTGGCCCCTTAAACTCGGCCAATCAAACCCTTTTCTATATACCCTGAAATGTCCCTGATGGAGAAAAGGCGTCAGGCACACGGAGGACAGACTGCGTAAGCAAGATTCAAACTCTTGACAGAACCTGCAGAATGACAACACGACATCTTGACCCACAAGTTTCTTGAGTTATACCGTCAGAGTTATGTGACATTTACATACAATGAAAGCAAGTTGTTCTCAGCAAAAAAGACATACCTGGATGACCTTTATTAGACACAAAATACAAAAAACTAAAAATGTACAATTGTGTGGAAAATACAAACAATATTACTTAAGAAGACAAGCTTCTCCTGCTGAATTAGAACCAGAAAATTTCTATGTGCTTTGGAACAATATCTGAAACTGATTTATTTTCCAACACACCCTCCTTCTCTTTCCTTTCAGACAGAAGATAAGCAGCATGAAATGAAGGAGAGAACAACCTGCCTACTATCTATCTATCTATCTATCTATCTATCTATCTATCTACATGCACCCCCACTTAAATTTCTGTATTGTTTCTTTTACACTTTAATCTAGTCTTCTAAAGTTCCAGAGTTCTACAACTGAGCTCGATCCAAAACACAGCAATAGTTTAGATGGCATTTGTCATCAAACGGCTTTGAAGTTTGCCTTCTTCTGTAAGGAGCTCTGCTTTTTTGTCATCACAGCAAACAGACTTTGAAAAGATGGCACTGTTCCTAAAGCTTTTAGGGTTCAAAAAAAAGTGATATCCTTTTAGGGAAATGGTTACAACAAGACTTCGATAAGGAGCTAACGACCAATTGTCTCAACGTTTGAAAGATGACACAACAATGTTCGTGTGGATGAGGAGTAAAGGGAGTATAGAAAACTGTATGCTGTCAGTTTCATGTCATGCCCATCAAACCCCCCGGTGGATGCAAGGGCCAAAGAACGACCCTTCCCCGCCATTGCACTCTGTTCTGGGCTGTTCTGGTAATTTCCAGTCCAGTTGGTCCCCCTGTTTGTTTCAGCTCCTGCCTCAGTGTCTCGCCTTCCAGCTGTTGCATAAGGTTTGCCTCTCTTCCTCTTTCCTGTGGGTGTCCAGGTCAGGCCTTGGCGTGTGGTGCTGGACGCGGGCTTCCTGAGGGGTCGTCCCAATCCAGCCCCTGCTTCTTTGCCAGTGGGTTCCTGGCCCTGCTATGTCATGCACCCTTCGCCAGCATCGGATCTTTGGCCAGATTTTGTAGGATGCGCCTGAGACAGGTGTTGAAGAATGTCTGAATCTTTTGTTGCATCGTCTGTGTTGTCCGCCATGTCTCTCTCATGCTGTAGAGCAGAAATGACTTTTCACATTTGAGTTGACAGATGCAGAGTTTTGTTCTTATGCTAATTCCTCCAGATGCCCAGATGTTCTTGAGCTTGATGAAAGCTGCTCTTGCCTTGCCGATTCTGGCTGTGACGTCTTGGTCCGTGCCTCCCTGTTGGTCAACCACACTTCCCAGGTAGACGAAAGACTCCACCTCCCTGATGGGCTCTCCACTGACTGTGACTGATGTGCTGATAGTGGTGTTGATTTTCATCAGCTCAGTCTTCTTCCTGTTAATCTTGAGCCCTGTTCCAGCTGATGTGTCTGCAAGCAAGTGGTCTTGTCCTGCATCTGGCTGTGGCTTGTGTGACAGGAGCGCCAGGTTGTCAGCGAAGTCAAGGTCGTCGAGCTGCGTCCAGAGTGTCCACTGTATACCATTGTTCCTGTCCTGTTTGTAGTGGTCCCCATGATCCAGTCAATGACCAGGAGGAAAAGGAAATGGCAACAGCGGGCCACCCCCTGCCGAAACTCCGGTCTTTCACCTCGAAACTATTGGACAGCTGGCCAGCATGGGCAATCCTTCAAATTTATGACCTGGTAGTTGTGGTTTTCACGGATGAGGGAGATGATCTTCTCAGGGACTCCGTAATGCCTCAGCAGCTTCCACAGCATCTCTCTATCCACACTGTCAAAGGCCTTCTCATAATCTAATGAAGTTGATATAGAGGGGGGAGTTCCATTCCAGCGACTGCTCCACGATGATGCACAGGCTGGCGATCTGGTCAGCACATGATTTTTCCGCTGGTAAGCCTGCTGCTGGTCTCAAGATGCTTGGGGTCAACAGCCTCTTTCATTCTCTCTCTCAGTAGAACCCTGTTGAGAACCTTGCCTGGCGTTGACAGGAGCAGATCCCTCAGTAGTTTGCCTGCAGTCCCTGAGGTCTCCTTTTCTTTGGGCAGCTTGGATGATGATTTTCCTTCTTTCCACTGGGCGCGCACCTCCTCCTTCCTCCCAGATTTTGCTGAAGAGGCTGTGTATAGCATGTTGGCAGCTGTCTCTGTGTGGTGTGCTTTGAATGATGGCTTTTCTGCTGGTATCTCATCCAGCCCCTGCAGCCTTCCATTTTTCAGAGTCATGATGGCCTTCTTGATCTCTCCTTTGAGGGTTTGTCACCAGTGATGGGCAGTTCTGTCTCTGCCGGGTGGGATGTTCTGGTTGTGCATCAGGGGGTGGGGGCGGTTTAGCAGTTCTCTGAAGTGTTCTGCCCATTGCTTCACTGTTTCCTCGGTTGTTGTCAGTGGGTTTCCATTCTTGTCCTTCACTGGCTTGTCTGTCTGCTGGAACTTGCCCATCAGCTTCTTGGTTACCAGATACAGGTCCTTCAGGTCCCCTTTGTCCGGCTGCTGTGCCTCTGCTTGACTGGCCAGGTCGTCAAAGTAGTCCCTCTTGTCCTTCTTGATGCTCCCTCTTTTACTTCTCTGTTCACTGCTGTGTGCTCTTCCTGTGCCTTTGCCTTAGCTGCTCTTGTTCGGCTCGTGTTCAGCATAGTTTTCTTCTCTCTCTCCTTGATTTTCCAGCTTGTGGATGGTGTCAGCTGAGATCCATTCCTTGTGCTGGATCTTTTTTCTTGCCAAGGATCTCTTCACATGTGTCATGCCAGAGCTTCTTACAGTGTCCCCACTGTGTCTCGATGTCCTCTCACCATCTTCTATCAGCTCTTGTAGTGGCTGGAACCTGTTGGAAAAGCTGATCTGGAATGCTGCTTGTGTGTCCGTGTTTCTCTCAAGCAGTACGACATTATACCTTGTCTGTGTGTTGTGGGCGTTGGTGAATCTCTTGAGGCGAAGTCTCACTGTTGTTAAAAGAAGGTGGTGGTCTGATGACACGTCAGCACCTCTCATCACTTGTACATCCCCGCCATGATCTCCTGAATTTGCGGCTAATGCAGATGTGGTCAATCTGATTCTCTGTGACATGTTTTTGGGGATCTCAATGTAGCCTTGTGGATGTGCTTGTGTGGGAAGATGCTTCCTCCTATGACCAGCTGGTTCAGGACACACAGGTCTGCAAGCGCTCACCCATTTCTCGTTCATCGATGCGGGAGTTGACAGGTTCCCATCCGATGAGTGCCCCTGTGCCTCCGTGCCAGCATCAGGGGCCACACCCTCAGTGTGGGGGGCTCCATCATCTGTGTGTCCTGAGTACAGCAGCTGTTCTCCAGATGAAAGTCTCAGCTGTCCTGACTGTAGCCACCTTGTCTCACTCAGTCCTAGCACTCCGATCTTGTAGTTTTTCATCTCTCTCGCAACTTGGATGTTTTCCCTGTTTCGTACATCGTCCTGATGTTCCATGTGGCTACTCTCGTTGTTGTCCTGGGGGTGTTAGAAGGGGAGTCAGCCTTGCAGCTTCCTTTCGGCTTTCACTGCACTGCGTCATAAGTCTCCGGGATGGAGACCCTTCCTTGCCCAGGTGAATGTTTTGGTTCGTTGTCGTCGATGCCAAAAGAAGAGCTTCTTGAGCGGGACATTCATATATGAATAAGAATACAACATTTGTAAAGGTTACACATCCTTTGGTAAAAATGCCGCATATTAACGTTACTCAACGAGTTTGGCTTAGCAATCAAGTACACTTCTTAATGCAAAGTGTCACTAGATGATCATTGTTTTAACCTTTGATGTTATAACTAATGTTCTAGACTCTGTCAGTTAAAAAGTGAGCCACAAGCAAATTCCCCTTAAGATATTTAGATTGGTCAAAATCGATTTAAAAATTCAGTTTTAAAAATTGAGCCACAGTGAAATTTCCCTTAGACAGAGATTGTCAAAAATCGATTTAAATAAATGTCAGTTATGTTCAAACGACAAACAAGAAAACAATATACATTTTGAAGACGTGTCAGATAATATTTTTTAAACTGACCAAATGGCATTTTGTGACCTTCCTCCCTTGTACCCTTCATTACGTCAATTTGAAGACACCCTAGTTTTGGAACTTGTGTTTACAAAACACAATTCTTGTGAAGAAAAAAAAATTACACATTGCCATTTCTCTCACGAATCTTAACAATGTTGTGTGTGTGTTTGTGTGCAGTGTTGTGTGTGTGTGTGGTGTGTGTGTGTGTGTGTGTGTGTGCGTGCGTGCGTGCTGTTTGCGTGCATGTGAGCGTAATTTTAGGATGAGGGCAAACACTGTTATAAATCTTGTTGCCCTTGATTGCAATCAATCATTTTTTTTATCACATTCACGCGTTCGAGAAACACTACCTCTTGTTGTCCACAGCTGCAATTCACACTCTTTGTGACCATCTGTGTCCTCTCTCGCTTAAAAACTAAAAAAAGCCCTGGCAGGTCTGCAGAGATTCTGCTCTGTCTCGCAGTCGGATGTCCATGAGTTGTGATGAAGCGAGTCTGAGAGAAGTTGATGGATATTCTGCATAGGATCTGACAAAAATAATTGGACCGTGTTGGTAGAGCGCAAGGGCTCTCTTATCTCCTCCCTGATGCTTTTTCCAAGCGATGATAAAGCCTGAGATTCAACACTGTCAAACTTTCATTGGGATATGGGACATATCCCTCGAAATGGTCATGTTTTAATTAGAAAAAATAATTCATCCATCCAATCTGTATGGCAGAGGCTGGGCATTAAATGTTCAGTTTCTTGTTTTGGCTGCTGATCGTCTATGTTGAACTCATTTTTTTCTCCTTTTTTTCCCCCTCAATTTGGTGCTGAATACACAAAGGGAGCTGACGTATGGATTTCTATTATTAACCATAGAATGCTTGATACCAGTAAATCCTTCTTCTTTCTTCTCTTCTCTTTCCTTGCCTGAATGGTGAAAAAGGGATACTGTTTTCATCACCGTCCCACTGGTGCTTAGATGTCAACATGCAGCCTATGTTCCCAAAATTTTTTCGAACTCAAATGTCAAGAGTAAGTAAATGAAAAGAATTCAGCTAACAACAAAAAGGATTAAGGAAAAAAATAATAACAAATGATTCTCCCACCTCTGACTTTGTGTCTTTTAAAACAGTGCAGAATACCTTTATTGTCTACAAATCTTTTTGTTCAAAATATGCCTAGGAGACAAGGACCAGCGTGAGAAGACAGCAGCCAAGAGACTCTGTACGGTTGGCACATCTGATCTGACATTCTTGACTGTATGCTGTGCTGGCCTCAAGATGGGCGACTCACGTACACTATTTCCCACGCATCTATATATCTTCGGAGTTCGAAATTGAACAATCTGTAATATTCCCACAGAATGCTTCATTAACCTGCACGATCGTGGTTTGGCGGTAAAAAGGATAAAGTTGAACCAGAGCGTTTATTTTATGGGCCCTAGTGAGGAAAGCTTACATATTGATTTTACAGCATCAAAGCCTGCAGGGCCTTGCAATTCTGTCTTTGCGTCTCATGAAAAAGCCTTATTCAGACCAAAAAAGCCAGTGTTACATGGGATGACAATCAACTGACCCAGTCTTGTCGGACAGGGTGTGAGCCGGAAGATGACCCTTTACACAAACATAAAAAAAAAACAACCCCGTTGTACACATCACTCGTGAAGCTGAATAGGCGTGGTGTTCAGGATGAAACAATCTGACGTTGACTACAACGTGACAAATGGTCATCAGTGTAAACGTCTACAATCGGTCAAAGCGAGCTTTTGGAAGTGGTTCACTTTCTCAGCAAATTTTAGGTAAGAATGAATATAGGTACTGAAAAAATCTTTCATTCTTTATGTAAGTTAGGGCAAAATTTTAAGAACAAGTAGAATGGCAGAAGGTCCTTCAAGAAAGACGTTCCTCCCCCCCCCCTCGCTCTCCCCTTCTCTTCCTCTCTTAGCCCTTGCAAAAGCTTTGGCCCTTAGCTTTTTTTTTTTCCCCCTTTGCCTTATTAGGCTGAGTTCACATACAAGTCATTACTGCTGCATGATCCTTTCCTCTTTTACCAACTGTCGGCATATCGCTGTATAGAAAAGAGCCAGTTTCTAGGTTTGAAGGTAGTCGACTAAGCATATAATTTTATATATGTGATGGTGTGGGGGGTAAGGGGTATCGCAGGCGAAGACAGGCAGATGGTAAGATGCGCAGGGACCAAGGGACAGCAGCCAGTCAAGAAAACACAGACGCAAATGTGGTGTTTTTCCCTCCCTCCTTTTTTTTTATTGCCCTTGCCCCATGATGCGCTCAACCCAGGCACACTGCCCTGGGAACTCTCTCTCTCTCTCTCTCTTAGCACACTCAGCGCACTGAGCACTCTCACGTGCCGCATCACTCACTCGCGGACCACACTCTGACGGACACTCTCCTTCGGGGAACACTGATGGGAACACTCGCCTCTCTCACTCACGCTGCGCGCCCTCACTTTATATACAGCTTGACCGGACCGACAAAGCCGGCAACGCAGAGCCACAGGCAAAGATGAGCCTCTCGAGAATGGCAAATGCATCGAAGTATGTGCTATCTGTTTACAGCTTCTGTGTTTGTCTAGCTCGCCGTACAGTCAAAGTAACCAAACATATTAGACATCGATGAAACCTCAGAACCCAAGGAATTAAAACGCAATAAATCATATTTGACAATTTTGTGGCTGTGTAAAGTTATTGGCAATTTAAAGTCCGAGAATGAAACCACTTTTTAACGGGTTTACGTCATTTATTTTTCCCCCCTTATTTTCGATGACAAAAAGCAAACTGCGTGAAATAATTTTGTAATGACTGAAAAGCTGGCTACTTAGCTCTTTTTCATACATACAAATTTCATTATCCAAGATGCCGTCTGAGTGGAGAACCTTTGCGTTTTAAAATTTGATGAAAACACAACTTTGCCTTATCGTATGGCCGTCGCCATGTGCTTTTTTAAAACCTTTTCGCGCGACGCGCCGTTCGATATAGTGACGGCAACTCTGTTCGACCCGTTCAACGACGATGGGCCGTGGCAACGTGTGTGACGGCAGCACTGCAGTACTGCCTGGACGTAATGCCGTGTCTCCGTGACGCACATCACTATAAAAAATACCCCAATGCTCTCCTCGTCTACCGTCCTAGGGGATGCAGCGCCTTTAGAACAGGGTTCTAGCCACTGGGAGGGTAAGTTTACATGCACTAGCGATGACCTTTGTGACCCTTAGAGCAGTCCGAAACAAAGAGACCTGTCTGGCACTGTAAGGCACGTGTGTGAATTTCCTGCCTCACCAACATATCGGGCAGAAGGAGAATGACATGTGGTTTTAGAACTGGTTCAGTAAAGTAGTTCAGAAAATGAGGGGGTAAAGGTGTGTACAAACGTTTTCGAAAAGAATCTGAGCTTCATTTTTATTTTGCTCTGTGTATTTAATAGTTTTATAAGTCGTATCATCTGAAACAAAAACAGTGAAAAGTGTGTACTGTGTGCAATGATTTAAAATGCCTAAAAAAAAAAAAAATTCACTTGGATTACACATATTGAATACCTCAGGCTTTCTCTGCATCTGTTCAAGTAAGAGCGAAGTTTTTATGCCCCTTTTCTTCCTCTCATTTGCTGTTGTCATACTAACCAAACAAACGTAAACTAGATTGTGTTCTCCTACATTTTACTTATGTTGTTTTCCGTAACAAAAACATTGCTATTTTACAAAAAAATATATTTTAATTCTATGCTCCATTACAAAGTTCGCACTTTTTAACTACAAAAACTCTTTTACCCTTTCCGTTGATATACAACAACTGCTTGTTAGGTTTATATTAGGACACGTAAAAATAAAATAAAAAAGTGGCGAAAATCGCACGTCTCAACGGTTTGTAGAGCATGTGCGGTGCACGCGCAACATAGCAGGGAAGTACGGCGTTGCTCTCTGCCGCGCTCCGTCTGGAAAGGATAATTAACACGACTTTCGATAAATTGTTATTGTATATTCCGTTGAAATGGTTAATTCTCGGAAATGAGGAATTTCTAATATATATAGAATTTTGGTTAGCTCTCATTCGCTCCTCTACCATCCGAAACGAAGTTTATTGAAAAGATTTCGATAGGAAAAGTCCTCCGAATTTCATAAAACAAACCCTTTAGATCAGAACGCCGACAATGAAACAAAAGGCGGTCTCTCAGGAGACCTGTAACCATCAGTCATTTCGTGTATAGTCGCGCATGCTTTGTACAGAAAAGTCATAACTAAGGACGATCTATGGAAATGAGAGCTTATGGACTTTAACTTTCAATGCACATTCATGGATTCTTTGGATTCTCTCCATACCTTTTTTGTGAAATCGCAAGAATTATTTCCTACGGTTTTGTTCATCAAACAATTCAAATGGCCGCCAAGATTTAACTCGTCAAAATACCAGTTTTAGGGGAAATATGGGGCTTCTCAGTTCACACGACGATTGTAACGAATAGAAATACATTAATTTTTGTGACTTCAGCAGCGACGTATAGCACAACTATGTAGGTTCTGAGGTATTCATGAGGGGGAAAAAAGGGATGTCACAACACAAAAAATGAGATCCAACTAAGGGAGGTAAGGGGGAAGATAACTCATGAACAAGATATCTCATCTACGATGGGTGACCAAGAAACATGTACCGTTAGCACGCCGGCTACATATAAGAAAACCGACACGTTTTGTTCTTGGTCCTCCTTTCCCAGTGATGTCTGGACTGTAAAAGTTTTGTACATGCTATTTTTCGAATATGACGTTTTGATCATTCAATAATCACTTCACATCTAAGGTTAAAAGACATGGAGGTTTACTGGTCAAACTCTTAGGGAACTGGCTTTTAATGACTTGGGAGAGGAGATGTTGTTGCTTGGGGGGGGGTTGTTTGTTGTTGTTGTTGTCGTCGTCACCACAACCATGATCATCCTCATGTTACTTTGTACCTTTTCCGTTCAATTCCCTAGTTTTGTTTTGTGTTCACCTTTAGCCATAGTTTTTACAACCCAGATCAAAAGCGAATAGTGACTATTTGTCCTGGTTTCCATAGCATTACATATTGTGTGTCCTACCTACAGATTGAAGAGATAAGTGACTAATCGTCCTGGTTTCCATACCATTACATGTTGTCTGTCCTGCCTTAAGTCTATATTTTTTCTAAAACAATTCCATAAAGTGAAATCAGATTGAGGAGTGGGTGGAAACTTGGGTATAATCGCTGCTGCAGACTAAACGTTACACAAATCAGGTAGAACACCATTACCATGTGACCTTGGTTATGAACATGGGTGGACTTACTTTCTGACTTTTTGTCAGCTTGTAACCTTTTTTGTTTAGTTAACAAACAAACACACTAATAAAGCTGCACGTAGCTAGGTTATAAAAAACAAAAAGAGAGAATCAAAGTACATCATTTACCAAAACTTGGAACCCAAATCAACATGTTCTCATTTTCAACACGGTCCTGTTTGTGAAATACAATAACAAGGCATTATGACGCATAATGCACTAGAGCCATACAAATTATGACTGAATGAATAATTCATAAATAGACAGAAACTATTTCATAAATCATTTAATCAGTAAACTTCAGCAACTGATGATAATTTCAACAGGGTTCGTGCAGTCCCCAGGGTTCAATTCAGAGTCCATGATTCACCATCCCTTGGGTCCCCCTGTCATGGCGACACTGACCACTGACCGTGCCTACATCTCATGTATCATGCTCAGTGACCTGCACGTGGAAATCGATTATTCATCACAACTCATTCTGTACAGTCACTACCAAGATACCAAACAATTGCTGTGGACCACTGCAATACAATGATTATGTTTCCCTTGCCAGAAGTTTACAACCACATCGAAGGATTGTACTTTCAGTTCAAGTCCGTAACGCTCAGACCACGATCCATCAGACTCCCCTGATGTTGCTACTAAAACGTGTACAGTGCATTTCATGTTTGGCGGATTCAGAATTCTCTTCAGTTTTTCCACAAGGTCAGTTTCTATGCACGATGGTAGGGAGAAGAAGTTGAAAAACCCAGTGTTTTTGTCCATGTGTACATAATATGCCTGTCTATATTCCTCGGTCTATCAGTGCTTTTGAAACTTCTGTTTTTGTGTGTAAACACACACACCACACACACACACACACACACGCACGCACGCACGCACGCACGCACGCACGCATGCATGCACACACACACACGCATGCACACACTCACTGATCACCACCCACTACCCCTCCTAGCATAGACAAACAAACCATCGCCCAGAAATACAGCTGCTGTATAACTCCATGTTTTGCATTTTTGAGGTTTTAGAAATGCTTTAAGAGCAGGACAAGGGGCATAATTTAGCCAAATCACAATCACATTATCCTTAAAGTAAACATGCTGTTATAAAAATATTTGTATCGTAACTCCATTTGCAGTGTATCTTGTGGGATAAGGCTGTTGTAAACTGAAATAACTCAAATGTATCTGTGTGTTCTTTCAGATTCACTATAAATACAAGTGTCGTATGTCAGCGATAATGTTTTTTTAATTGAAGATTTTTTTTCCTTCTGTCTGCACAAGCACATTACCACCACTTACATTTGAATTATACTGAACGCATGTGAAAAAAAATCAAAAACAAAAAAACTATGCATGGTACGTATTTGCTCTCATACGACGAGTGTATTTCGGTTTACTCTTTATTTTCAGTGTGTTTGGTTTTATTACTGATTCATGTTTTACACACTGCGTTTCTTCTGCCTGTTGTTTAGCGCCACGAACTTGCAAATGAAGCAGCAAAATAACCAAAAAATATGTAAGTAAATAACTTCAAAATCTCAATTTATTGCCAACAGAATATAAACGGAGCTATACAATGCTCCTCTATGAGTAATATAACCAGCAGTGATATTACATTCCACACAACATTAATTTTTCATGACTGTTTTTCACAGCTAAGTAGAATCTTACTTCAAAACTTATTTCAATGGAGAAAAAATGTGCACGTTGCTCATGTGTGTCATCCTCATGGTCTTGCTTGTGCTACTGAGCATGAAGGTTTGAATATTTCATCAGTTTCATGCATTATTTGACTTATTCACTGAAAATGTCCTCTGAGACTCTGTTTTCAAGTTGTGGATGTGTATGTCTGTGTTGAGATGAAGGAAGAGAACGATGGACAGGAGGTGTGTGTGGTGTGTGTGTGTGTGTGTGTGTGTGTGGTGTGGTGTGTGTGTGTTGCATGATTATGATTTAGATTTAGTGTCATCTGTTGAGGATAAGGATGATGTTCCCCTGAGCAACATTAGACAGGGTGAGGATGAGGATTACATCCCACTTAGGTCACATTTGACAGGGTGAGGATGAGGATCACCTTCCACTTAGTCATGTTAGACAGGATGGGGATGATGATACTGCCCTTAGTCACCTTAGAAGAAGGAATGACCCATCATTTGTTAAGCCAGGTATTCAACTGGATTATGGAGTGAATGGCTATGTCCACATGCAGGGTTTGTGACGTCAGTTTATTGAGTTAGAGGCTTTGTCAGACCATCTAAGTGATGGCAATCAGCCTGTTCCATTGAAGGCAGAATTGAGAGATATAGAATATTTGTGTGAGATGAGCTGTGATGAGAACTGTGATAGAGATGGATGAGTGGTAGGTGGGGTCCTCTAGGGGGAGGACTTGGAATAATTTCTCGATGAGAATTATCTTAATATTTCACCTACACCCTCTCTCTTACCAGTGTGAAGGAGCAACTTTCCAGTACTAGTCATTGAAATAAATTCTTATTTGTTCGAGGTATTGGTGAAAATGTGCAAGAGTGGTTCTGAGATAATTTTCCTAGGCTGTACTTTTAAAAGTACTTGTAGCTCTGAGAACGGAATTTAAGAGAGAACTTCAAGCATTCAACATTTAATTGAAACAACAGAGAATGGACACAAGTTAAGCACAATGTCACACATCAACTTTACTTGCTTACACATAGGTAAGTATTTACATGTCACTTCAATAGGCAAGGTTTTAGTTCTCAGTGAACCACAACAATGAGGGGCCCTACCTCACTCCTACTTTACTTGCTTACACTCTGTGCAGCCACGTAAGTTGAAATACAGTGGGCCTGTCTAAGTTACTCTGAATGTATATTGTTATTACACATCCACTTCACTTGCATGCACCCAGTGCAGTAGCCAAAGTGGTACTCATAGACAGGTTCTTCACTGTTTCATCATAAAGTGAGGGCAAGGGTCTGATGGGTTTGAGTCCAGGGGGAGTTGTTTTTTCTTAACTTATATCAGAGAGGTAGTTGATCTCTCCTGTGGCTGGTGACTGCTCCTCCCATGTAGATCTGTTTGTCTAGTGTCACCCCCGTTTAAAGTGTAGCCATGGTGTCTGGCATTCCCCCAATTTTTGGGCATAGCCCCAGAGTATGGTTTCACCACAATTGGTAGCATGTCCAGGATCCCAGTTCTGTGATAAAGAGAGCTTGGTCTGTAGGTAAAGAAGTTGATGGCTGGTTTGTCGAGTTCACACATTTACCCTTTTACCTTTCAGAAGAGGTGTGAGACTCAGCCAGCAAAGTTTTCTCTATGGTAGAGTTTCTACTATAACTGTCAATCTCCACTTTTGTTTCAAGGCTGAGTTAAGCTTACAAAAAGGTTGGAGACAGTAATACAATACTACACAGTTTCAGTCCAACAACTCTTCCATGTTTCTTATGAATTAAATCATGCTGACTTGGGCTACACTTAGTCCAAGTATACATGTGGTGTAGACTTAAAGTCATACACTACAAATCATTCCAACAATCACCAGTATTTACAAAATCAGCTTGCAGTTTTTAACCTAGCACAGGCATACTGTTTTTTTTCTGCTCTAATTTATTATTGAATTATTATCTTAACAGAGAGAATTGGGTACTAGCAAAAGTCAGGGTGAATACAAAGAATAGTGGTCAGATTGTAAACAAAGAATCATAACCACACAGGGAGAGAGCATTTGCCACATGATGGCAAGCAAAACTACTACACAGAATAATCATTCATTATTTGATAAATGTCACAAAGTATTTTTTACAAACTTACCATGTTAACCCACATGGCATACATAAAATCAATACATAGATTCGAAAATGTAAAACATGGTTCCAACTCACTTTTCCTGGGAATGAAACAGTGGTCTTAGACTTGAGATCAAGAAGTACCAGGAGGGTACCAGGCCTTCTTTCTGGTTGTTGTCCCTTTCATCTTTCACTGTTCTGATCTACAGGCAGTCTTGAGGGGTCAGTGAAGTTGTGACCCTATGTGTATGGTATATGTATTCTACACTGCCAAATCAGGTTTCTGATCTGGCTGACAAGGTGTCAATCAAATACCAGGAGTGAGAGGGGGAGGGATCTATTATTTCCCATCATTCACCTGGGAAATTGTTTGAACTTAATTGGTGCCAGCTCACTGAGATTGGCAGTTGGTTAATTTATGTGTATGTATAGACAAATGCTAATATAGACCATTGTGGGGAAATCACAGTGACATCATTTACCAGAGGTCCATGAGCATGTGGATGCAGGACATGAAAGGGGGGCAGGGGTGTTGGAGAAGGAGGGAAGTTAGCCAGTTACTGTTTGTGCCAACTATGGCTGCACATGGCTCATTTGGGGGGGGGGGGGGGGGGGGGAGGGGGGGGGGGGTGGGGGGGGGGGGTGGGTCATGTCAGGGGGGCCCAACATGGGGGGGGTATGTCATGGGATAAGGGGGGGGAGGTGCCTTCATGTGTGTGTGTGTGTGTGTGTGTGTGTGTGTGTGTGTGTGTGTGTGTGTGAAAATAGCACTGGGAAGGGGCGGGGGGTTGCAATGCATGTAAATTTCCCTGCGGTTGAAAGGGAACGGGAGGTGGACTGAGAATAACAAAATGCGTCACACATGTTTCCGTGATGTAATTTTCTCTTGTAAGAGATAGTGTAAGTCATCAGGCAGCTCACACCATTCTAAGAGAGAGAAGGGGGGGGGGGGTTGAAAGGGCAGAGTGGGCGTAGATTTGAAATCAGTTATGTGGTTTGGGGCTTGAGTGGGACCGACCAGATGGGTTTTTGTCAAGCATTCCGTTACAAGAACGATGATATTGCTCATTGCAGTCCCATACATACTAGAGAAAAAAATCACAGTGGGAAATCATGCATCTACTGAAAACTGGCCAGAAATGGTAGGCCCAGAACACAGTGAACTGAACAAAAAAGTTGCGGTGACTTGGACGGTTGTTTATATGAAACTGTTGCAAGCAATACTTCGACTGGATCAGCAACTGCAGGACATTCCCATGCAACAAGTCTGAGTCCATTTCCTACTGAGGTTAAGCCAATACAGACCAGAAAAAAAGACTCTGAAAGGAAGATGTCTGGAAAATCAATGTAAGAAAGTGTTTAAGGAAGAGAGGCCAGTCGTATGTCTGGAGGACGGGGAAAACCCAGAGAAAAAGAGTTGAAATCAGGGTGTGGGGATCTGCATAGAAATAAGTGCAAAGCAAAAATATCAAAAGATATATTTTTTTACATTTTCAAGATTTCTGGAAACTGGGTTGTCTTACACACCAGAGGCAGTACTTGTGTAATGCAGTTCAGAAAATTGAGAAGAAAAAAGAGCAGAGCCACTTTCAAGAAGTTCCACATATGAATACTTTTTGCACATTCATGGGGAGATAGTGAAAGGTTGTCAAAAGATGTTTCTTGATATGCTTGATATCTGTGACACAGTTGTTGCCACATCACTAAACAAAAGGAACAGTCTAGGAACATGTGACACTGAAAGAGAGGAAAGCAAAGCCAAAGGAGCACCTCAAAGGACATTGAGAAGGAAGAGATCAGACAGCAAGTGGGGGAGTCACTATGCAAGGAATAATTCTACGACAGAACATTTGGAAAGTTCCCTTAGTCTGCAAAAGATGTATATCTGTACTTTGAAGGGTGACAAAAGGAAGGATGCAAAGCCCCAGTTAATGAAACCACCTACAACAATGTGTTTAATCATGAATTCAACATCAGCTTTCATAAACGTACATAGATGAGGAGTTGGATCTGACTTTTGACTTTAAAAAGTGGCAGGGTTACTACAGATTTTGCACTTGGACACCAAGAAAGAGAAATCAGGTGGTTGGATCTGAACAAATTCAAGCTGTCTTCAAAAAAACACCAAATCTTGTTCATGTTGGTTATGAACTACTCAGCAGCTTACTGCCAGCTCAGCCTTGCACAGAAATTGAGAACTGTTCACACCATCCCAAATTCGGCAGACATTGACCTAGAATACATTTCAAAAGTCCCATATTCCATTACCAAGGAGAATCATGATGATTCGATTAGTCTCTGTGACAGAAATATCATCCCAAAGGCACATCACCAGTACTTCAGGTATTTGCCCAGTGATGCTCAACCTGCTTTTTTTTGTTCAGTGGAAGCCTCCAAACAGTGGGGGATGACACTGCAGTGGTAGCCTCCAAACAGTGGGTATGACTGCTGTGGTAGTCTCCAAACAGTGGGGGTGACTATACTGTGGTAGCCTCCAAACAGTGGGTATGACTGCTGTGGTAGTCTCCAAACAGTGTGGATGACTATACTGTGGTAGCCTCGAAAACAGTGTGGGATGGACTATACTGTGGTAGCCTCCAAACAGTGGGGATGACTATACTGTGATGCCTCCAAACTGTGGGTAGCCTGTGGTAGCCTCCAAACAGTGTGGATGACTATACTGTGGTAGCCTCCAAACAGTGTGGATGACTATACTGTGGTAGCCCTCCAAACAGTGGGGATGACTATACTGTGGTAGCCTCCAAACAGTGGTGGATGACTATACTGTGGTAGCCTGTGATATAGCCTCCAAACAGTGTGGATGACTATACTGTGGTAAGCTCCAAACAGTGGAGATGACTATACTGTGGTAGCCTCCAAAACAGTGGGGATGACTATACTGTGGTATACCTCCAAACAGTGGGGATGACTATACTGTGGTAACCTCCAAACAGTGGGGATGACTATACTGTGGTAACCTCCAAACAGTGGGGATGACTATACTGTGGTAACCTCCAAACAGTGGGGATGACTATACTGTGGTAGCCTCCAAACAGTGTGGATGATGCTGTGATAGCCTCCAAACAGTGGGGATGACTATACTGTGGTAGCCTCCAAACAGTGGGATGACAGCTGTGATAGCCTCCAAACAGTGGGGATGACTATACTGTGGTAGCCTCCAAACAGTGGGGATGACTATACTGTGGTAGCCTCCAAACAGTGGGGGATGACTATACTGTGGGAGACTATACTGTGATAGCCTCCAAACAGTGGGGATGACTATACTGTGATAGCCTCCAAACAGTGGGGATGACTATACTGTGATAGCCTCCAAACAGTGGGGATGACTATACTGTGGTAGCCTCCAAACAGTGGGGATGACTATACTGTGATAGCCTCCAAACAGTGGGGTGACTGATGCTGTGGTAGCCTCCAAACAGTGGGGATGACTATACTGTGGTAGCCTCCAAAACAGTGGGGATGACTATACTGTGGTAGCCTCCAAACAGTGGGGATGACTATACTGTGGTAACCTCCAAACAGTGGGGATGACTATACTGTGGTAGCCTCCAAACAGTGGGGATGACTATACTGTGGTAACCTCTCAAACAGTGGGGATGACTATACTGTGGTAGCCTCCAAACAGTGGGGATGACTATACTGTGGTAGCCTCCAAACAGTGGGGATGACTATACTGTGGTAGCCTCCAAACAGTGGGGATGACTATACTGTGGTAGCCTCCAAACAGTGGGGATGACTATACTGTGGTAGCCTCCAAACAGTGGGGATGACTACTGTGATATACTGTGATAGCCTCCAAACAGTGGGATGACTATGCTGTGGTAGCCTCCAAACAGTGGGGATGACTATACTGTGGTAACCTCCAAACAGTGGGGATGACTATACTGTGGTAGCCTCCAAACAGTGGGGATGACTATACTGTGGTAGCCTCCAAACAGTGGGGATGACTATACTGTGGTAGCCTCCAAACAGTGGGGGGATGACTATACTGTGATAGCCTCCCAAACAGTGGGGATGACTATACTGTGGTAGCCTCCAAACAGTGGGGGATGACTGCTTACTGTGATAGCCTCCAAACAGTGGGGATGACTATACTGTGATAGCCTCCAAACAGTGGGGATGACTATACTGTGGTAGCCTCCAAACAGTGGGGATGACTGCTGTGATAGCCTCCAAACAGTGGGGATGACTATACTGTGATAGCCTCCAAACAGTGGGGATGACTATACTGTGGTAGCCTCCAAACAGTGGGGATGACTGCTGTGATAGCCTCCAAAGTGTGGGGATGACTATACTGTGATAGCCTCCAAACAGTGGGGATGACTATTACTGTGATAGCCTCCAAACAGTGGGGATGACTATACTGTGATAGCCTCCAAACAGTTGGTGATGAACTATACTGGATTCAGCCTCCAAAAACACACTGGATATCAAACGTGGGTGGGGCTGCTGATGATAGTTGTCCTCCAGCAAACAGTGTGGGATGACTAACTGTGTGATAGCCTCCAAACAGTGGGGATGACTATATACCAGCTGTGTTGTAGCCTCCAAAACAATAGGGATGACTGCTGTGATAGCCTCCAAAACAAAGTGGTAGGTTAACAATTGGGGAGGGGGGAAGTAAACTGTGTGTGTGTTCCAAATTCAAGTTTGGGGATGAATATACTGTGGTAAAAACCTCCAAAACAGTGGGGATGAACGACAAACTGTGGTAGCCTCCAAACAGTGGGGATGAACTGCATGTGATAGCCTCAGAAATAGTGGAGTATGATATACTGTGGTTTTTTTTCAATAGCCTCCAAACAATGGGGCATGTCACTATATTGTGGTAGCTAAATGTCCAAACATTAGGGATGACTGGGTTCATGTGACAGTATTAAAACCCCAAACAGTGGGGATGACTATACTTGGTAGCCCTCCAACAGTGTGGATGACTATACTGTGGTAGCCTTAATGACAGCCTCCAAACATGTGGGGATGACTATACTGTGGTCACAGCCTCCAAACAGTGGGGATGAGTATACTGTGGTAGCCTCCAAACAGTGGGATGAGTATATACTGTGGTAACCCTTTTCAAACAGTATTGGGGATGACTATCACTGTGGTAGCCATGTGATAGCCTCAAAACAGTGCTTAGATGGGACTATACTGTGTATAGCCTTTTGATAGCCTCCAAACAGTGGGGATGACTATACTGTGTACAAGCCTCCAAACAGTGGGGATGACTATACTGTGATAAGCCTCCAAACTTTGAAAGGGGGATGACTATACTGTGATAGCCTCCAAACAGTGGGGATGACTATACTGTGGTAGCCTCCAAACAGTGGGGATGACTTTACTGTGATAAAGCCTCCAAACAGTGGGGATGACTATACTGTGATAAAAAAAAGCAATAGTCCTCCAAAGGGAAGAAATATAATAGAAAATCATACAATGTCACTCTTCTTATATTTCAGCCACATGGCCTTTTTCAAGAGAAAAAAACAAACAAAAAATAAACAATACAAGTAGATGATGCCCATCTTTGGCAACTGGTCAGAGCACAGAATTTACGTCATACATATATTACGCAAGTTTTGGCATGATATCATAATATTGTGATGTCATCAACAAAAATGAAAAAGTTTGAATACTGCGAAATGTTTACTTCATAGGGGGGAGGGGGGCATTTGTTGTTGACTAGTTGTTGTAATTGTTGTTAATCCTCATTTTTCTGACCTTTTTATCCACCATGGTTTATTCTCCCCGGGGTGGTGGAGACATAAGGGAGGGGATTGGGAGGAGGATATGGTCCCCCTCCCATCCTCCTGTGATGTATGTGTTCCCCCCTCTTTGTAAGGGTCTAATAAAACCAAAAAAAGGTCAGAAAAATGAGCACAACAACAACAACAACAACTCAACTAGTCTCCCCCAAATGTCCTACAGGACTATGAAGTAAACATTTCGCAATATTAAACAAACTAGTAGCATTTTTTGAAACGCCTTCAATATTATGATGTTTTCAGAAAATCATATGGTAACGTCAATTCTTCTTTGACCAGTTGCCCAAAGATGGGCATCACGTAGTCGTATTGTTTTTTTTTTTCTCTTGAAAAAGGCCATGTGGCAGAAATATAAGAAGAGTGGCATTGTGATTTTCTATACTGTGATAGCTTCCAAACAGGGGGGGATGACTACTGTTAAAGGGAATGGTAGTCGAAAATGTGTGAAAATCAGTTTCAAATGCATTTGTTGCAAGTTTACTTTTGTTTGCACCCATAATGTTTGAATCCAGCTAACATTTCCTGGACAGGAAAACTTTTTAACCAGTTGAAATCTGTGAAATTGAATGTATATATTTTGGCTTTGCTGAAATGCAGAGTCAATTTTAAAATTAATAACAAGTGTTGAATAGGCATGAAACGCCTGCATTAACTTTGGTTTTGTCTGAAAGTTAAACTTTCATTTTTAAAAAACAACTGTTTAATGGAGATGATGATTTTTCCACCAATTAATTAATATCTAAACACAAACATTTCATTTTTCACTTTGTTTGAACAGAAAAAGCTTTTCTTAAATATGATAATAATTGTAGGCATAATAGGCATAAGACCCCTGCTCGTATGTTTGTTTTGTCCGCAAGTTAACCATTTTTTGTAAACTGTTGCAGACAGGAAACATGTTTGTTAACAAGTTAAAACTTGTGATCATAGATACTGGTTTACATTTAGATTCAATGTCTCCTCCTCCTCCTCTCTCTCTCTCTCTCTCTCTCTCTCCTCTCTCTCTCTCTCTCTCTCTCTCTCTCTCTCTCTCTCTCTCTCTTTGCACAACAAACAAGCAAACACCACACACACACACACACACACACACACACACACACACACACACACACACACACACGCACACACGCACGCGCACACGCACGCACGCATGCGCGCACTGCAAAGAGGCAAACATTGCTAAATGAATAAGTACCAGCACTCTTCACAGATGAATGGAGAACGTCAAACAGATACATCTACATAAATGGAAACTTGTCATGGCTGCACATCCCATCAATAAACTTTGCAATGCATTTGTTGCAACTGGGAATTCTTGTATTTTTTATTGTCTTGTCCCTCCCAGTCAGAAGGCTAATGCTGTAGGTTGACTTAACTCAGTTTTTAAGTTTCGCTTCTCAGGACACCAACCGTGAGTTGAGTTACAGCAGTATTATTCACAACTTTTAATTAAAAAAAAATAACATTCGGTTATTATTGTAGTTAAAATGTTATTTGTGTGCGAACACTTTATGACGGATTGCTGTTTGACCCATGACATTGCTCTGTGTGAAAATCGAACAAATGTTGAGCAATATTGACTGTAATAATTTGTTTTTTTTTGTCTCCTGTAGAATTTGATTTTCAGACTTCCTGTAGTTGTATTTCTGGGCGGCGATACACACTAACATAGATCTAGTTAATATACTCTCTCTCTCTCTCTCTCTCTCTCTCTCTCTCTCGTTTAGAGAGAGAGACACTCTGACACTTTGTTATTTAATTGTAATTACCAAAGAGGTGTTTTGACAAGGGAGGAGGGGGTAACAGAACAATAACATTGCCCTCTTCCTTTCCTGCAAACAGATAGTACACATCCATTCTTAGTGTGTATCAAATCAAAGTTAACAAAAACAAATAAATTCATAGCATTTCCTTATGTCATCACACACAGGAGTAATGCAGTAAGGTTTTGAAAAAAAAAACTTAGGACTGACTCGACTATCCACTCAATCAAACATTGTATGACATAGTATGACATTGTATCTTACTGATTTCTTCCACATGTGATGAACGATAACATTCATTCATGTCTCTAATAATGCATTATCTTAGATTTCACTATGTCACTATCCTTCATCTGTCTAATTTTCAATGTTTCTTCTGATGAATTTCGCAACTGATTTAATTACAAGTTCATTATCATCTGAGAGAGAGAGAGAGAGAGAGAGAGAGAGAGAGAGAGAGAGAGAGAGAGAGAGAGAGTGTGTAACAGATTATTATTATTATTATTATTTTTTTTATTTCACGTACCCCGCACACTAACAAAGCATAGACCAGTGCCATCACATTCTGCATTGCTCTAGCAACAAAACGTCATCACTTTAACCAAAGTTACGCAGCATCTTTGAAACGCGCATCATTGCATCAGTACCAATGAGAATTTATAAATAAATGATATGCCTTACAAATTGCAGTTTTGGTCAAATTTCGGAATCTTCATCATTTTCAAAGAAATGCAAAAAAACATTTTTTTTGCCATAGAAGCAGAGATGAAATCTGAAACAATTTTGGATCCGAAAGAGCTTGTGCGCAGAATGCGCTAGATACGGGTCCGTTGCTAGGAGTCCCCCCAAATGGTCGAGGGAGTCGTCGTTCTTCAGTCTTAGCAAGACATCGTTTTTGTGTACGTTCCGTGGAGTTGCTGTTTATATTTAGTTTTCCATCGTCGAACATCACCTTCAAACCATCACGCCATACTGGGAGATCCCCAGGTGAAGTCAACCAAGGAGAAATAATCGAAAGAGGAAGAAGAGTCATCTGTATCATTTACATACGTGTTATCTGTCGAGTCTGTCCTGTGTCCTGCTCACTGTGTCTGTGCTCAACACTACAACAGAGAGTTTCGTAGGACCTCGGAACGAGTGATTAACACCACGCTCGCCAGGCCTCTCTGTTGGGCCAGCAGGATATATTCTGAGGTAGGTCCCCACACAAGATATATCCATTTTTAATATATGTATTCACTACATGCAATAATCAGTATCATTATGT
>JADBJO010021493.1:0-29448 GCA_016801955.1 Conus betulinus
AATTCCAGCTGCAATGCAAAAAGTTCCAGCTGCACTGCAAAAGAATTATTGTCTTCATGTAGGACACGAGGGAATTGTAAAATGCAGGCATTAGCAAGAAGTATTTGGTGGCCTGGTCTGTCCAGGGACATTGAAGACAAAGCTGGAAACTGTCCTGCCTGTGAAAAGGAAAAGGACAGTCCATCCTGAACCTTTGAAACCAACCAGAACTCTGGACTTTCCTTAGCAGGCGCATTGCCACACATGTTTGAATACAATGGTCATCAGTAGTTTCTGCTCATTGACCATTTCACCAGATGGCTTGAAATAGCACACTGCCTGAAAACATCAGCCATCATAGACAGTGCAAATCCAGTTTGGAAGGAATGGCATCTCAGAGACGTTTCCAATAATAGACCCCAATCCATTCAAAAGAATTTTTCAGGTTCTCAGAAACCTGTGGATTCACTCGCATCAGCACCAGTCCACTCTGCTTGTGGGCAAATGGAGAAGCCAAATGAGCAGTGCAAACTGTAAAAAAAAAAAAAAAAAAAAAACAAAAAAAAAAACAAACCAAAACTAGTGAAGTTACAGTACACAGCTCTACTGCAGTATAGGAATACACCTCTACAGCATGGCATGAGCCCTGCAGATGGGCAGAAAGCTTTCAACCAAAAGCCGAACACTACCATCAAACTACCTCCCAAAGAAACCCAACTTGAATATTTTAAGGTGATGAAAACATCAGGGGTAAACGGAAACATGACTTTGACAAATGCCAGAGTAAAGACTCTGCCTTCTCTGCATCCTGGTCAGGCAGTTCGGGTCAAAAATCTCCAACAGATTCAGAAGCTCTTGTAAATCAACGTGGATCATCATCTTCATACAGTGTGAAAACTTCAAAATGGACAGCACAGAAACCATCTGCGCAGGACCAATATACCATCAACACCGCCCACACACCATCCTGAAAAACTACATTAGGTTCTACCTCCAAGAAAAGAACAGCAAGAGTCAACAGAAGATGTTTTGAATAATGCATTGGATTTTCAAGAGCAATCATCTACATTAGCATAAAATTATCATCATTCTTCTGTTATTCTTCAATCAACAATAGGCTTTGGGACAATGCTTTTATCAAACCAAAGAAAGGGGGATGTAGTGTTATTTGATATTTTGGTGCAAAAACATTCTGAAAGATGAGCAAGCCTAGTTCTGTGCTAGTAAAGGATGGCTAACGCAAAACTGACAGTCATGTGTCAAAGTTGATGTCTGAAGTGAAGATTGACTGCTACAAAATCTGAAAGCGCCCCTTCTCTGTCCCCATTTAAATGTGTGAAATCGCAAGCAATATGTCCAAAAAGTGTGGTTAACAGGTGGCAGCCCAGAAACCTAGATGGCAATGGCTTGAACCTCTGCAAACCTCTTAGAGTCCTTAGATCCCTGCAGATTCTTTGCAGTTGGCTGGGCTATAAGCAACATTATCTTCCCATTTTTTCATTACCAGAAGCCCTGATGAGGGGAAGAAACTAGGAACCCGAGGTAGCTATCGTGTGATCATTGGCCAGCCAGCTGTGCCTGCACTCCATCTACTTGGACCACAGAAGGATGGTTCCTGTCCTTACCGAGTCAGCTTGGTGCATTCCATTCTCCACCAGCAAGGTAAGCGTCCAAGGAATGGAATGGCCACTATGCATTTAAATCCAGTGGAGAGAACCACCAGGCCTACATGAAAGACTGTGTGGGCGATCATTTGCCCCCACAGTGTGACAAAATTCATAGTGTTTCTGCAGGCAGTGTCTGCACACTTCCTTGACTGTGTTGCATCATGGTGTTACAGGAAAAGATATAGATCTTCGGGAAAATGGTCTCTTTTATTCAGATTTATTGCTAATTGTCTGATACTAACAATGACTTGACTAAATTAGGACAATTCACAGTGTGTGTATATGCATGCGTACTTATCAACACCCAAGCAAGAAAAATGTAGTTTTATCCAGAGTGAAAGAGAGAATTGCTCCCTCGCAGACATACTGCTAAAACCGTCTTCCTAGAGGAAAACAAAACGAAGTGAACAAAATTGCTCATGTTTTAATTCACATTTACAATCCTTGGCAGTCCCAAGCATAATACTATGGCATGTCCTCTGCTTCCAACTATTTCACGCCTGCTTACAAAGCTGTAGAACGGAGATTCATTTTCCAATGCAGTTGACAGTATTTAATTTACTGCATAGAAAGCGTTAATTGGATGGCAAAATCCTGTGTGTGTGGGGTTGTGTATAGGGAGAAACTGGAGAAGACCAAGAAAATGTACAAACAAAACTTATCAATACTTTTACATTGAGTATTGCAATCAAAATTCACATTTAGCTAAACATCACTAATCCATGAATGTATAGTATTACAAGGAAGCTTTTTCAGACAGCCAGCAGATCAGGAAGTCTGTTAAAAAGAGAAAAAATTAATCGCCTGTCAAAATGTACTTTCAGAAATTAATGTTTAATACAGAAGCCGTCCTCTTGTTACGACGTATCACAAAGTTCATCCAAACTACCCCCACGATGAATTATCCACCTGTGCATTCATATTTGTTTTCATCACTGGAAAATTTGCTCTTGCCATGGGGTGGAAACTCTGAATCTCCAACTTGGAGATAGGCTAATCCACCCCCCAAATTTTTTTTTCTCAGCTGCTCATACACACTATCCAACTGGTTTCATTTGTCACTGGAAAAATTCGCTTGTACCATGGGGTGCAATGTCTGGATCTCCCACTGTTTTTCATTATACTATGGTTAAAATGTCATACTGAATTTTCTGCCTTGCATACACTTCATTTTCTTCCACTGAACAAAGCAAAACACACAAAGTCGATCTAAACATCTCTCCATTGGCACAGTAGTCTTTCTTATTGTGCAAAGCTTAAATACACATTTACATTATAAACATACAAACTGAATGAAACGGTATCATAAAGCAGTTGTGAATTAGCACTTCTGCAGTTCTCAATATGGGCCTCCTGCAGGCTTTTACATCTGATGATCAAACTGAACACTGTAAAGGAAATTCTAAAATTATCTTTAATCCCACACTTACTGTGGCTCACTCATACAATAAGCAACAGTGGTTTACTATCCCTACCTGGGATAGCAAACTACTGTCACTTATTGCCGTAGTGAGCCACAGTACAATCTGTTGAAAAAACAAGACTTATCAACATTTTCATAAACGTGAAAAAGATGATGAGCAGAATAACCTAAGTGTACCACCCCCCCCCCCCCACACACACACCTAGTCCAGTAACTGTTCATTAAAATCAGCTTCCTAAAAAAGAGCAATACTAATGAACCACCAAAGTCGTTTCACATGATGGACGCTTACTACTGATCCACAAGGTCTTTGCCCCTTCTCTCAACAAACAGAACATTCAGAATTTCACACTACAGCTAATATGCATATCAAAAAGACTACATAAGACATTCCATTCAAATATCAAATGGACCGACAGCTCCACTGATGCAGCTCAATAGCTGTTGAGCATATAATAAGGAATCCCAGATGGGGAATCTGGAGTGGCAAAGACAAGGGTGTACACCAGACTAATTTGAGCTGGCCATGATGGTAGGGTCACAACCTCTGACTTTCATATCGGCTGGGGGGTCAGTGTAGACGTTGTTGTACAGTTCGTCCAATGGAAGCTCTGGATCGATCTTTGCTTGCTCTGCCGCCTCGTCCACCCTGCTTGCGTATTTCCCCATCTATTTTCTGAAAAAGCAGAAGGCAACAGGAATGAATTCTACTGAATTTAAATGGATAAAGTGTCAAGACTTCGAGAAGGGGGGGGGGCCCAAGATCTATGTTCATGGCCAGCATTTTATGAAAAATAATGCATACTCATGTAGAAAAGCAACAAGTCTGAATCTAGCAAATGTCATATCCTTTTACTAATACTTGCAGAATTTATTCATTCCCTTTTCATAGCCTACAGAAAAACATGAAAGTTTTTTTCACTTTGAATCTAAAACTGTCAGGAACTTTGAGCAACATTCTCAGACACGTCCATTCAGTGGACGGCACTTAACTGTGTGGTCCCAGTCTTCCCAACTGAACCACAGCAAACTCCCTCCAGACAGGAGACGGTTCCGGGCAGAAAAATCCACACATACATGGGTCTAGCCAGAATCAAACCCATGACCTCCCACCCCCAAGGCTAGCCCCACCCCCAAGGCTATCCATTTTGTCACCACAGCTGGTATAATGTGTTCCAGCTGCATGTCTACTTGCTGAGGTCAGTGTTGTATTGACACTCCGCATTTGAGCCAACTTGCATGTTTTCCCCAAGTCCTCCCGCCAAGTTTTGTTTTGCAGCAGCATGTGATCAATGTCCACAGAAGCATGATCAGATCAATGACATGAACCTGTCTGGTCCTATGAGAAGCTAATCACGCAGCAGTAACTAGCATAAAAAAGAGGGGGAAAAAAAAAATCACAAATAAGAGAACATAAACAAAATTTGAAGTGCCATGCCTATTCAAATTCAAGACCACACACACATATTCCACTCTCCCCAACTCTTTGCATGCAAACGCATAAACGTTTGTGCTCAAACTGATCGGGCACACACTTTTGTTTACAAATACATGGATGAAACTTTTTCAACACTGAAAATCAGGAAAGATAAGCTGGGGCACTGAGATCAAAAACATATATACAATGTATGCAGGCAGGGGCAGAAAAGAATTTGAAGGGAAAGAAGTGACAAGCTACTGTTGTGCTCTCCTTAATCCTTTTTGCTCTCCTAGATCGTCTTTGCTCTCCGAAAAAAAAAAAGTGTCATATAAAAAGTAAATTGTAGCAGTTGTCTCAAAGTTGTTCTGATAACCCATGATCCAGTCACTAGCTTGCTTGGAAACATCTTTAAAAAAAAAAAAAAAAAAAAAAAAAAAAAAAAAGTCACAGTTACGAACACTACTTCTGGACCATAGACAAATCTATTCAAATAAACCATGTCGATGTCCATAAAGAATTCCTTATTTGGCACTTCTGAAAACTGAAGGAGTTCCATATTGTATATCAAAACGAGGTATGGTACCACTTGCTGAGCAGCCTCCAGGTCATGTGACCTGTCTTGTGCCACTAAAATATGAAATCACCTGTAAGTACACCATCAGAGTCGCGCCCTCGATAATTACGAGAGGTTACCTGGTACCCTTTTATGACAATGTTGGCACTTACCTTCATCTTTGCACATCTTTTGTTCTTTTTCAATCTTGTTGACAGCATAAAGGGTGCTACAACATTTTGAAATTTGGGCAAAGATGCGAGCCGTTCAATCGTACCAGATGATAATTTTTTCAATAATCTTATGTAGAAATCTATCACTATGTGAAGTTTGAAGGGAGGTAAGTAATTCACCACAAATACCATTTTATTTACATGTTTGGAGGTGGGTTGCAGCCCTTGCCAAGATCCTAAAATCATGTGAGTAGGCAGCCCTTGCCAAGATCCTAAAATCAATGTGAGTAGGCAACTTGGTAATGGGATATGCTGCAGTTATTTCCCTTACTAGTCAAAATTTCACTCTCTTGTGAAAAAAAAAAGTAACTTTTGTTCCATTTCGTAAGATCAATTTTGGAATCGCTTTCAGAACTTTTTGAGGCCTTTTCAACGGTGTGAATTATGTGAATTTGCTTTTAAATCCACTAAATGGTTTTTTTTTCTGACAATATTTTGTACAAGGAAAAGTTTCACTCATGCAAATATACATGCACAACAGAACACTAACAAACTCATTTTTTCTCCCCTTTCACTCTGTCCCTCTAGATATTTACAAAATGTCAGAGCACAGATGTACTCCTGAACTCATTCAGACAACAACGCTACCTTCAGCTCCTCCTCGGTGACCAGTCCAGCAGTGACAATGCGTTCCTTCCACAGACCAATAGGATCCCTCTTCTGCCGCACTTCCTGCACCTCCTCACGTGTACGGTAACTGGGGGACACACACAAAGAACTGATGACCACTAAGAATACTAACAGTGATACCAGACAACACAGCCACAACAAGCACTGTCATACCACGGCTCCAGCACAGGCACTTTTTATAGCAATTGGTATTAGGTCATAAGGCAAGGAATAGGCAACTTGCCAAACAAGACACCCAAGTCATTGTGGCCGTGTTCAGTGATACCTGGTTTGATCCAATACATGCATGACGCCACCCGCTAAGAGACTGTGCTGATCACAATTGTCATGGTTACAGTCTGAGTGAGCATCCACTTCTGTACACATACACCATCAGCTGATGTCCCTGAACCTGACAAAACTGGAATCTTTGCCATGCAAGCAACTACAAAAGGCCGCAGAACTTGAATTTTTCTGTCATCGCTATGATGATCAAAGATGATAAACGCCATGAAAGTCTATTGTGGTAGGAAACTTCTCGACTGGGCTATTCTCTATACTATTTTCATTTTCCTTTTGAAATACATCCTGATCCGAGAGCTGACCAAATGCTGATTAAAGCGTATGTCCATTTTACAAACCAAATCAACACGTCACAGCGCCATATGTTTACAACACCCACCCACCCCCCCCCAGTTTTGGCACTATAAAAAACTAATTTAGCATTTGTAAAGAACGCTAGTTTTAAATTGCTACTGCCCATTCTAAGTGAGAATTGTACTTCTGTCCGTTTATCTGACTTCCTTGTCTGGCTAATGCCATTAGTTTCAAAGTTTTACGAGGCTGATGGTCCATCAACCTTTCAAAAACCAGTCTTCTGGTTTCAACCACTGCTCTTCAACTATAAGTCTCCCTGTGATGGAGTCCCTCTCTTCTGTTCCCACACTGGTTACTCCCATTCAGTATGCAAATATTTGCCCTGTAAGTTGACCTCTGGTCTTAATTTAACTTGGATATAATACCAGAATGTTTACATCTAATAACAGAAATAATCACATATGCTAACTTCATTTTTCACATCACAGAATATATGCTATACTGACATAAAAAAAAAAAAAAAGTTGCTCTGACAAGCCCATTCCATGTAAAATCTGGCAGGGCAAACACTTGCAGCTGATGGAATACGACTTGATGTAAACAGGTCAGTCATGCATCCTGGTTCAATCGGGAACAAGCTTTTACCTTACTGGCAAGTCCTTGCATGATCCAGATGATTTTATCGTAATAGGAATGCTTACGTCAATGAAAATTCACAGTTTGGTACACACGGGTGAAGTTGCAGCCATGATATAACCAGAAGTCACAGACTTCCAAGCTAAACTTTTATCTCCTGTTTTTCCTGCTTAATAAGCTTACAAACACTAAAATACAAATAACTTGTGAAAATCATATACCTTCTGGCAAGGAAGTTTTTAATCAACAAGCAGTCTTTGGAAGAAGAGAACAAAAAAAAAAATCCTGTTCTGACTTTGGATATTCTCCTGTAGCATCTGAAATAAAAGTGGGATCGCACTATTCCATTAAGGTGTTCACTATTTTTTTTTATACTGGTCTCCACTTTAATGGCTGGAACATCATTTTCAAATCACTGACCACACTAACGAACTGGCAAACTAATAAACTCAAAAAGATTGTGTCATGTCAACAAACGCACATGAGCATATCAATACAAAGGGAAATAACCATAGTTTCTCATCTTGCTACTAGCAGTGCAAGCTTTGTTAGTCAACTTTTCAACAGCAGTGTTGGTGATGGACAAGTTCAGCAGACACACTGCAGGACAAAAGAAAATGCCCTCTGCCTGTAAGTAGCATCATCAGACACAATAAAGTCATTAATATCCGGTTCATTTCACCCAACAATTAAACCTGGTTGAGTATGGAGCTGCAAACCTCACAAGGTAGCTCACACTAACAACAGATGCTGAGTGATAGTCTACTAATGTGCAATGTCCTAAACTGTGATTTTATTTCTGAACACGGAGCGTGTTCCTAAACTGGGAAAAAAAGCAAACAGAATGCTGTACTCCATCCCTAAGAGGACATTAGATATGGTGAAAATGGATTACTTAGCCTAATCAAACGGATATCAGTTATCTTTTTTGGTTGACTGGTTGCAAAGAACACTTCAGGTTACCCAGTATCTTGCTGGCTCCAAGAAGTAGGTCAGATGTACTAATAACATGACTGACTGACCTGGACGATGTGGTGAGTCTCTTCTGCATGTCTGAGCTGACTACTCAGCTGCTTAACGTCATCCATGTGTCGCTTTCTTTTTTTTTGTTTCAGCTTGTGTTATCATGAAACTTACACCTTACTACGTTGGTTTTAAATAAGCAGCATAGTTTTTTTCCTTTTTTTTTTTTTTCTTTTTTTTTTTAAAGTTCAAAACCAACCTCGTGTTCTTGCTATACACCTGTGCATGCAGACGAACTCTCAATCGGTGCAATCATCTTTGCCATTGGGGAGGACTTTATCAAATAAATTTCTGTTGCTGTTGGCAATATCCAAGTTCACACCATTTGCATATCCATTACTTTTTCTGTCACAACTGTCGGTGTCCAGTATATATATGCCACTGACTCATCTCGTATTTGTTGTGGTTCTGTTCTTCAATATATAAGCAAAACGGGCAGGCAAGATGTGGTTCTCTGATCTTATTGGAGGACATGCAGGAGGAATGTTTATCAAAATTGTAATTCATCTGAAAACATTGTTTATTCTGATCATATTTCTGCAAATCAGGACTCCCAGTCAATTCAAGTCAGCTGTCTTAGTCTAATGTAACCAGAGTTATACAATTATTATATTATGCTTTTACTGTGACTATGACTGTGTGTGTGCGCGTGTGTGTGGGTGTACATACGTATGTGTGCTTGTTTTAATGTTTGGGCTTTGGTGTGGGCGAGTTTGTGTTTTTATGTATTGTTTTTATAATCTATGTAATGTTTCGTGTCTTATGGATTTAACATTTATTTCATGTGTGTGTGTGCGCATATGGGGGTGGGGTGTGTCAGTGATGATGTATATATAAATACACATACTAACACAGGCTTTTATGTAACGATTTATAATGTGTCTTTTGTAATGTCTTATGTACTTGTGAAATGATGTGGAGCAGAAGAAAAATTTCCGATGGACAATAAAGTTGATTGAACTGAATCGAACCGAGCTGACATAGTCTGGGATTTCACCACATGGCAAACCTTATGCTTGGTCTTGCGAGAAAAAGAGTGGGAGAGATGAGGGGGAGTTGTTTCTCATTTACCTTGCAGGCTTAAAATTTGTAAACACATTACACACAGTTTCCCCACCAAGAAAGATGCTTTCCTCTTCAGAGTATTAAACTGTTCACATTTCAGTTAGATGATTAGATGATTTTTTTTCATGAAGAGAAGGCATCAACCCACATTTTCCTTGTGAAGTTCATGCTTGCACTTCCTTTTGTTTGTTAAGTCAGCACTACAGGCATGTCACAATCAAAGAGGGAAAGGCTGACCATGAAGACACCTTTTGCAGAACAGTTTACCCTGTAACTGCCACTGATATACTTTAATTAAAAAATGAACTTTTTTTTTTTCCCCAGACAGTGTACAAATTTCAAATTTCTATTTCTCTAATTTTAATCTTGGGTGGGGTGTGGCGAGCATTTGTTACTTTTTCACAAGCTGTCCGGGTAGTAACCACCCAATCTTGCACTATCTACGGTACAAAATAAGTTTTTTTCCAACAAAAATTACTTTCAAACTTGGTTCATCAGCATACTTTGGCAAAAATTCACAGTCAAAGCCCCTGCCAAGATTACATTCGCGTGTGCAATTTCCGCTCAAAAAACTTTCTTCTCTCAAGCTTTCTCCGACTTTTTTTTGTTTATCATATTTTCACCAAACACGCATACAAAATACTGTAAAACTGTCCACTGGTAAACAGGTCTGCTTTTTGTCATTTTGAGGAGGTAGATTTTGTTCTGGTGGGCGCCATTTGCACCGCCTCCAAAACAAGTTAAAACATTTAAGGAACGTTTTCATCCGTTGGCTTCTGAATACTGACTGACGGCAAAAGATGAATGACACAATGAGCCAGTCCTTCACAATCATCAGCAATCTAGCAGGCCAGGTGCTGCCCAGTAAGACAATAAAGCACTGGTGCTTAGTTATGACTGAATTTGACTTTAATGTGACAATGAAATGGAACTAGATTAGGAGAGAAAGCACTGATGTGCGGAACCTTCGTTGCACTTGTGGGTGACCGTGGTCATACACACATGAACAAAAGACATACATGTGCACACTAAATTACATCTTGATGTACAATCTGAACTTGCAGTTTTTTTTTCCCTTGATGTAATTAGTACTGCAGTCTATCTAACACTCTAGGAAATCAATCTAGTGTTTTGGTACATTTTGTTCGACACAAATCGATGGTCAAAGGCTATGTGACATTTCACTATCAAGCCTTCCATTGCATCGATCTAACTCCATACTAGTCACTGACCTTGTACCAGGGTCGCTCATACTGTGGCCGTGGTAACGATAGGTGGCACACTCCAGCAGAATGGGACCGTTTTTGATGGCATACTGCTTGGCAAAGTCTGTAGCTGACTTCACCGAAATCACGTCCATGGAATCCACCTGAGTGAGAGAGACGGCAACAAAAGTTGAATCTTAAAATGTGTGTGTCTGAAAATTAAAAATGAGCACACAGTTCACATGCAAAGTTTTTTTTTTTTTTTTTTTTGGGGGGGCATGATTATGCATCTTGGTGATTGACTATGCCTATTGTCAATGTATGGATATGCATGTAACTGGTGTGCATCTAAACAAACTGTTGATTCTCCTTAAAAAAAGAAAAAGGAAGAAAATTAGGGTACTCGGGAAAAATTTCAAAATTGACAAATTGGCAAAGACAACTCTGTGTATATTGCAGCTTTTACCAACATGTTTTGACAAAACGAGTTCTACTGACCTGCACCATCTACAGTCTAAAAAGAAAATGTGTTTCAGGGTTCCTCTGGGTCTGGCAAAGACAATTCTGTGTACATTGCATATTTTACCGACATGTTTTGACAAACAGATTTCTACTGACCTGCATTATCTACAAGTCAAAAATGAAAATGTTTCAGGGTTCCTTTGGGTTGGGCTTTTGTTTGTTTGTTTGTTTTGTTTAAAGCTGCACATATGTGTGATCAAAATTCAAGATGACCAGCACATAAACTTGAACCCGTTTGATGGGTGCTGGGATTACGTCCTTTCTACAGGAAACGGCAACAAAGGTAATAACAGACATCACTTTTACATTCACAGGTGCAATGCAGCAGAAAACTTTCTAGACACGGGTGCACACACACATAAAAACTCCTTTCTCCATTGCAACAACCCCTTTTCCTCCATGCATCATCCAAGACATACTTGATGTGATTAAAAAGAAAATAACCTCAGAGTTTGCTGTCCTGGCATCTTGAACACAAAGCTGGTTATCTTTCCCTCATTACAGTACTACACTGGCAAGAGGTGGAGAAAAATCTGATCCTCTGATAATACCTAGCGGTCCATGTTAATATTACACTTGGCAAAATGTAATCACTGTCCTTTTCTGTCACAAAACTGTTGACGATGCAGTTTAATCTTCATGATTTAACAAACAGACCTGCTTAACTCATCTGGCATCAACTGCTGGCAGCAAGATGGCCACTACGCCAACTGACTTGAGAAATATAGTGGAATAGCGAGTGTGGTCTGAATCCCTTGAGGAGTCAGCACACCATGTTCATGCTTATCTCCCATGTAGAACTTCCAACAGAATGTTGTCGCCATATTGGAATTTCAAATGTCGCATGTAAATTGGAATACCATCAGATGCGAGTACTTTGGCTGCCTGTCATCTTGTAAATATAGATTATGCAGTAATTATTCTTGATGGGAAGAGCGATTACAGAGCATTATGGAAATAAAGATTTTTCTCTCTTAAAAAAAAACATGTTGGAGGTAAGGACAAATTTGTTGTTTCTTTCATCTGTGTTTACCTTAAAACCAGACAAAAAAACCAGATATTATGTTATTTCCTTTTGCAATATGGCTGTCAAAAAGTATCATTGCAACTTACGTTTATTACTTTCAAACTATGCTACAATCACTCGCCAATAGGTTCATCAATTCTTGTCGAGTTCTGCATGTAAATACACGAGTTGTGACATTTAAAAGTTTGTTGTAATGAAGGAAGCCTTGCATAAGGATTGAGTTTTAGCAGCTGAGTCAGAAATGGGTTAACCTCCCCTCCAGTGTATCTATTTAAAAAAAAAAAAAAAATCATACATAGCCATTTGTTTTGTGATGCCTGTGGACGATACCTCATTTTAGCATTAGCCACTTCAAAGACAACCATGAAGTAGACTTGACGCAGCTGCATGCTCATACTAACGACAACAATGGATGACTAAATTAGTCTTCTTCGCTAATCCAGTCTGCTACCGTGAGGTCAGGGTGATATGAAAATGAATCCTCAATGATCTTGAAGTGCGACAGACCTCCAACTCAAAGATCACTTCTGATGGGACATCACTGTACAGGGTTTTCATGGAGTCTGCTGTAAAGTGTTTGTGTCTCACATCGTGCATGTCCCAACAATCTAAAAGAATATGTTTCACTGTGAGAGGAACATGACATGAAATGCACCATGAAGCTTCTTCACCTTTTAAAAGATAAGAAAGAATATACAACGAGTGGCCTGTGTGCAAACGGCACAAGACCGTTTCGTCTTAACGGACACCTCTAGGACATGGTAAAAACTCGTTCAGGTTTGGACAGATTTGAAAGAGTTTGTCATCCATCTGTGAGTCCCATTCCTCTTGCCAGAGGTCTTTGACGTAAGCCTGTGTTTTTTGAGTTTCAAAACAGTGTGGGGAATAGACAACCTGCTGAACTTTTCCTTTGTGGCACTCTTGGCAAGCTTGTTGCCTGGAATGTCCACATGGCTGGGAATCCAAGCATTGTATCCATCTGATTTCAGAGGTGTACAGTTTGAAATTTTTCAGCAACTGAGGGTGCTTGAGATTAGGGCCAGCAATGGCCTCCAAAGCAGAAAGGGAGTCCGATAAAAGAAGGAAATCTTTATGTTTCGATTTGCAGATCATTTGAAGAGCCAGTTTTTTGGGGGAACTGGGATCAAAAACATATCCATCATCATCTTTTCCCTTTTTAAAAAAAAAAGTCATTTTAGTGTGAATCGGGATCAAAGGACGGAACCATTATTTTATTTTATTTTTTACTTAAAAAAAAAAAGTTTAGAGTGAATTGGGATCAAAGGACGGAATCATCTTCCCCCCCTCCCCCCCTTTTTTTCAAAAGTAAATTTTAGTGGGAAGTGGGATCAAAGGATGGCACCATTCTTATTCTACCATGACTTCGCATCACAGGCAGAGCAGTCCTCAAGTCCACCACCACTCCAAGGACAACAACCTGACACAGTTCTTTTTGTGCATTGCCAGCAAACCACACATCCGATGAAGGCCGGAGTATGGTGGGCATGTAAAGGACAACCTGGATAAATCCAGCCTGTGAGGCAGCATGGATGACTAGGAAAATGAACAACGGAAGCAACTCTCAGAAAACCGAATGGTGAAGAAGAGAATCAAAAGGTGATGATTTTGGAGTCACTTCAATAATTTCACTCAAAATGATTCATTCATCAAAGTGCATGACAAACAACAAAAAAGACCCCCCCCCCCAAAAAAAAAAAACACCCCAAAAACACACACAAAATAAATGGATAGAAACCAAAATTGATTTTCCATTAAACGAAAAAACCGCACTTCGAAAATTCCTTATGGACCCATGCCTCTCCTTACCCAGATGCCAGGAATGTAGTCCCCTCGGGTGTAGTAGTCGGTGCAAGCAGACGCCCTATCAGCCGACGTGCCCATGCCGTAGCCGTTGTTCTCACAGACGTAAATGACGGGCAAGTCCCAGAGCTTGGACATGTTGAAGGCCTCAAACAGCTGGCCCTGATTGGCTGCCCCGTCTCCGTACAGGGCCACACACACATTCTTCTTTGCCTCGTACTTCATGGCAAAAGCAATGCCTGCACCTAGGGGCACCTGCGGAGTGGTTCAGATCCATTGGGGTTAAAGTTCAACCTCTTTGTTTATCAACTACAGCAGCAAGATGGGTGCTCGGTTGAACCCACCATTCCCAACCCCAATGAAATGTAAATGTTGAAGCATGCTGATGGAACGTGAACCACAGTTTGTGCATTTACATGAGATAAACTTCTTTAGTAATATTAAATATGTACATTTCTATTCATGTATGTCTGTTTTACGCAAGTCAAAATGAGTGTGCGTGTTTGTATTTCTGGGGTGGGGGGGTGGGGTGGGAAGATGCGATATGTATACGTATGTAGGTTTGTGTATGTGTCTAGCCCAATGCTATTTTTACTGCCAATACTATCATAATTATGTACTCTTGTCTGAGTGATGTAATGGAAAAGTTTTCCACATAAAAGACGACACACTTTACTCCAAGCACACATACAAACACTGAATGTCTCAGAACCGAAAAAAAAAAAAACAAACTGGTTGGACGTCAGGCCAAAATTAGAATCAGACAATGAAAACATTAAAGCAATCCCCCCCCCCCCCCCCCCCCCCCCCCCCCCCCCCCCGTTTCAGACAGGCCTGTCCATTTTGAGGGGCCTACCTGCGTTAATGCTTGTACTTCATTAGCAAAGCATTTGCAAAACATTTTTCTTCTAATTTTCAAGCATTGTTCTTTTGTCTGTGTACCCTTACATGGTTTGATGCAAGTTACAATTTTTCAACTAATACAATTAGAATTGACGTCAACGGCCGTAGCAAATGAATGTCGAAGTGTAGCAATGAGCAAAAGAAAGGTCTAACCAGACCATACTTCTTTTCAAACCTTTGGAACTTGCTCTGTTTGGAGATTCATGTACAATGTAATGCCATGAAACATGAATCACTGATCAGAACCAACATGATGGACATGATCACTGCAGTAATTTCATGAATTTAAAATCTAGATCCTTTAATATATGATTTAATAATTTTGTCTTTAACAATTTCAAATCAAGGTTATTGAAAAAAAAAATAGCAATAAACCACACATAACAGACAACACACACACACACACACACAAACATGCATACACGCACAAACGCATATAAAGGAATGGAATGAATGAGATAAGATGCAAGAAGGCTGCCTAAGCCACAGAAATCACTAGACTCTGAACATCATCGCAAACAGCACCAACCTGTGCGCCAACTATGCCGTTTCCTCCATAGAAGTTGTGAGTATACATATGCATGGAGCCGCCCTTCCCTCTGGCACAGCCAGAAACACGACCTGCCAGGCAATCAACTCCATGAAAGCTTACACTCGGGTTTAACATTAATAGTACTGGGGAAGGCATGCACATAAATGCAGATTAGCCGTGCCATATGCTTCACAAACTCAAAATGTGTTGATACTGGGGTTTGTTTACCATCCTTCAATCTGTCCTGATTTTCAACTCTCCGATAAACACTGACATCTATCAAAAAAGAAATCTTACATGAACATTCATCATCTAATAATTCAAAAAGAGAGAACAAAACAAACAAACAACAGTGCGTGAGAATATAAACTGTTAGCTTGCGCCAAGATCGCAGATGCTGAGAAGTTAAACACTCCAGGTGTCAAAGCAGATATGCTTACCCTTTCCATAATTATTCAGTATTCATGCCACAGGTTTTCAGTATTTTGAATAAAAATCAACATTCACACACAACATGATATCTTACACAAAATTTTTCCCCATAGCAGTATTTTGAAATAAATACCAGTATTCAAATACAACATGATATCTATCACGTTTACCCATATGCAAAATGACGCAATGTTGACTCAGAGGATAACACTTCTTACCTGTAACTTTTTAGTGATCAGATACCTTTATCTTTTGTATATTTTTGTTAGTAGTCAGATACATTTGCATCAATTGGTTTTCTGTTTGAATTTTCTTCCATTTCGGAAATTTGGAAATACTAATCCCTTACTTATTCAGGATGTAAGCATATACATACACACACACACACATTTTTTCCTCTCTTCATATACATGTGCTCGCAAGAGATGCAGTTACATTTTCCTTCAGAAGTTGCTCCAAACCAAAAATGCACTGAGGAGGACTACTGGGGGAAGGGGGAGGGGGAGAGGGGAGAAGGGATAATGAAGACAGACAAATTATATTAAAACTTAAGTATTCAAACAGAAATAATAATGGGTCTCCGAAAGAAAATGCAAACTTGTGTTGGGGACAAGGCCATTCACTCTGCTCTGACCATACATGCACAGTAAATTTATCAAAATGGGTGTAGGCTGTGTATACATCGTACATTTTTCCTGTCTACATCACTGAAATCAGCAAAAAATTGTACTGATCCATCAGATCCAATGGTAGACAATGAGTTTTTGTCGAGAAGTAAAAAGCTGCAGTTTTGACATAAATTTCATATGAAGGAAGGATTATTTAATACAAGGGGAAGAAACGGATGTGTTTTCATCCTGACTTTGGTACAGACACCAATTCATTTTGTGCAAAACTGTTTAGAGAGACACTGATGAAGCTAACATGATCGAGTTGAAAAATACTTGCGATTCTGTGATCTCCTGGTGTTTGAAGTTTGTGGCAAAGTTTCATGACAAAGCTGACCAATGATGATTTGTGTGATTAAAGAAGGCCAAAGTGTTAGATTGGTCAGACCAGAGCCAAATTTTGGTAACTTTGTTCTTGGGAACAGCTGAAGTGTCCGCAGTTTGCACAGAAACAAACATGGCCATCATGTTGTGCTGAACTGCCTTGCCTTGGTAAAATAAGATAATGTTGCTTATAGCCCAGCCGACCGCAAAGGGCCATATCAGGGCTGTCACCACGTTAAAATCAACTCACAGGTCATTCATTTCAGAAAATTCTTTAGAATTCTTTAAAATACAAATTTATCAAAGTTGTAGCACAGTCAGAAAAAACAGTAACTATCTGCACTTGTTTTGGGCAAGAAACAACAATCATGGGCCGACAAGGTGCTGAACTGAAAGTGATTCACAAGTGGGTCGAACGACACTGTTTTTCCTCTATATTTTGACATCTTTTTCAAATTCTGTTTAATGATATATATTTCCGTATCTCAGATGTTTTCATGCAAAATACAGAAAAATCGTATGGGTATACAGGTACTAGGTCTGCCAATGTAAAAACTGTCACTGTGTTGCAACCCATCTTGGAAGCCACGAGTTTCAACTGGTCACAGTGTAGTAGATGGGATAAGTCCTCTTCACCAACTGCCCGGGGATGGTCTCCCCTTCCCGTTAACATACCAATTCTGTAAGTGCGAGTGTTAACCATAATGTAACAAGCCTAGCGTTCCAACAGGGAGTATATGAAGTGTGCAGATGTACCCAGAATCATCCACTGACCTGTCAGTTCAGCCAGTACGCCCAGTATTGACACCCCGCGCATGTACGTCCAGCCATGAGCGCGGTATGCAGTGATCACTGCATCGTCTTTGGTGAGGGCCGCTTCCATCCCAACTGCACATGCTTCCTGATGTTACATGCACATACACACGCACACATACACACACACGCACACACACACCCCTTTGTTATCTCTGTTTTGTATTTTTGGTTTGACCATCAGTGAAGAAAGCAGCATTGTAATGGCATTTCATGGTTAAACAAATCTGGAAAGAGGTATACATTTGGATACATTTTATTAATACAGTCCGATCATTATCATAGCTCTGCTGTCCATCAAGAACGTATTAGTTTTTAAGCATGTTATATGTTAAAGCCTGAAGTTTTACAAGAAAGAATGATAAAAGTTTTTTAAAACAAAATAAGCAAACAACAACAAAAAAACAAACAAACAAATCACATTATAAAGCCCCAAAACATCAACAACCAGTCTCCAAGGATCTGAATAATAACTGCAAGCACAGTTACAGCTGAAAACTTGGCATTCAAAAATTATGAAGCAAAACATGCTTTTAAATTACATCTGCAATGAAATTGATATATACAAAACTGCAGTTTCGATCACAAAACACAATGCAAAATTGCTGCTAGAGTTTGCTGACAGTTGCAAAAGCCTACACATGTGCTGAAGCAATGAGACTGACTGTGTTAAAAGCTACTCATACCAAAGCCATGTTCTCAAAATATGGCTGAAAAAAACTGATGTGAAAGCCATTCTACTACTGCAATTATACAACAAAATAATAGTTCAAAACTATATATATCGAAGGTGTGGTACACCAAAGCAAAGTGGGATTTTCTCTGTGTGTGTGTGTGTGAGAGTGTGTGTGTATGCATGCATGCGTGTGTGTGTGTGTATGTGTGTGTGTGTGTGTGTGTGTGTGTGTGTGTGTGTGTGTGTTGTGAGTCTGTGAATCGTTGTCTCATCATCATCTTACAATCTTAAGCCGATTCATTCCCATGTATCTTATTTTGATTCTTAGTTAGACAGCTCCACTTATCAGTCTAAGCCCTGGCAGTCTCCTGGCAGCAGTCAGTCATATTAGGTATACATAAGGCAACTAGCCATAGAAGACTCTGCATTGCTTTTTAGTCACTTTGATAGTGTTAAGTTTTTCTTGAAACAAGCCTGTCCTATTAGCAACACTCGTAGGATATTACAACTTATAATGCCCTCTACTGACAAACCTGTTCTGGGTCACTAGCTGCAGTAACAACCAAAGCCACATGCATCAAATTGCTCGTATCATCTCCTCTCCTAATACTGAGAGTAAGTTTAGATAGCATCCCATTTTAAACCAGACAACCAGCAACCTCAGTCTCTGTGGTATCTGTAAAGCCAATGTAGGCCTGTTAAACAAATGAAGAGAGATGAATCTCTGAAACTCAGGGTGTACAATAAAGCTTGATCATGTACGGTTCATAACACAAGACACCCCTCCCTCGTTCTCACACATATACAACCCTCTGAAAGTAAAACCAAGCAGGCCTGACCTGTCCCGAGTACAGGTGACAGAAGCCCCGGATTGTCTTGGACTTGTACAGGTTGGCGGCTGTGGTCTCCATACGCCGTATGGTCTGCATGTCTGTGTAATACTGCAGCGCCTGCTCCCTTGTCACGGGGATGGCCGTGGCTGGGCCCTGGTCCAGTCTGTGCAGCTTGAATTGCTGTGAACAATCACCATGACAATGATGAGGTGAACTGCTTGCAAATTCATGGGTATGACTGTATGAGCGTGTATCTTGGAGGTTGAACATGATAATTTTGTGTCTTCGTTCAGTGTTGCACTTTTTTTTCCCTTTAAAGGAGGGGCTATTCACACCTCCACTGATTAATTCAGAGATTTTTTTTTCAAACCCTCTCTCCACATGGAGCGAACGGATTCATGTAGCCTAGAATTTAGTAGAAAGATCTTACTTTCTCTCTGGAGGCTTGCCTAGTTTTGGGAGTCGATCTGTCTGCCACAGAATCAAACACAGCTTTCCTAGGCTTTTTGTTTAATTTTTTGCTTACTTGTTTTTTCTTTCTTCCACATTTTCAGGATACAACTGAGCTAGCATACTTAATCACACTTTTAAAGAACTTTCTTTAGGAGGAGGCCCAACAGCCATCGGGACAAGAGCATTCAGCTGCAGAGATGATGATAAAGAGTTTAAATCACTTATGCTGTTTGATTTTCATATAAGTTGAAAATCCTCTTCATCCACCAACTAGTGAAATGATACTTGATTCAGTTCTGGGAAGGTTAAAGTGGCAGAAGAGAGAGAGTGTGCTCTACCTTCCATCATGCCATGTTCATTCAATTAATTCAGTGAATCTCCAACAAATTCCCTTCCTCTACTGCCATTAAGCTGTTCAGGACCTTTACCTCAATGTATGTTTCACTTTCTCATTCCATGATTTATTCACAGATGTACATGATCCGCCACCAGTTATATTACAGAAAATCATACAAAAATTTCAGAGTTAAATCGCCCTCTTCTCCAGAAACAGAGGAAGCTTTGATATGCCCCACAGGCTGTGGCAAAACACAAACTTGCCTTTGTCACTGCCAGGTCCATACACTTTTCCAATTCAAAATTGTATAACTTTTCAGGACCTTTCTATGCCATTCGGAGGTTCCTTGACCACTAACAAGCTTCAGTCAAAGCCGCTTATAACGAATTGGCAGGGACATTCAAAATTGCTTTGTCATATCCGGCTTTCATTACAACCAACATGCCATGACTTTCTATCAGGTTGCTTCGTTATACGATACATCCGGCAGATGTGCTTCCCTCTCTCTCTCTCTCTCTCTCTCACACACGTGTGTGCCCTCGCATATGGGCAGTAATCATGCTCGTTTCCTAGGCTGTTATGATATACTTAATATAAAATGATTTTCCAAAAATTGTTTCCAAAATAAGGCTGTAAATTAATGCAAAGAGATCACACAGGCCTATATTGCAGTTTGAAGACTTGGAAATTGTTAAGTAAAACTGGCAAACAAAATTCACTGCATTATTCTGATGACTTCAGAAGAAATTACACAACACAATTTGAATGCGGGTGGTGGGGGTTGGGGATGGGTGGGTGGGGGGATAACAGAGAATTTTTCTGCACTGTTTGTTTCACACAGGTCTGTGGCGTATGCACTGTTATGCAAATAAAACTTAAGTACTTAATTTTAAAATACAGTCTGCCGTACTGGAGAGCATTTTTTTTGTGCTTGTCGCAGCTTAACAAAAAAAAAAAAAAACAAAAAAAAATCACAAAAACCAAATATAATTAGTGTCTGAATAAGGTCTTGAAAAATGATTTTTCCTACTAAGAGTAGTTTTATGATTTAAACTTACCTGTCCAAACCAACGCCTTTTCTCCTACTACGTGGAACATCAGGAGTCTGTAGGGCCTTGAACAATGACGGGCAAAGAGGAACAGAGATGTCCCAGTCTATCGCAGTTTGGTTCTGGACCTCACTCAGTGTGCCACTGCTAGGGACATAGATGAAGATGTCCCAAAGGAATCAGATCTAACTTCTAAGGCAGCTGATGCCAGACTGACCAAAGTCTGGATGCTGCAGGGCATCGAAACTGTAGATTAGGAAAGGGACTGGGCGGAGGCAAAGATCTGTCCTGCTCATGTCACAGGAAGACACACAAGATTTAGGTCAGGCTTGAAGCGCATCCTGAGATGAACCTACTTCTGGGAGGAGTCCTGAAAAACAGAAGACATTATGCCCAAGACAGCGTCTTCTTTGAGTATGGCAGTTGTACCAACTTGAAATGCCTCTCTGCCAGGAAGAATCACAAAAAAGGACCTTTTCTTCTTCTTTTTTTTTTTTGTAATAAATCCGAGACTGATGATTTAATCAGATGAGGAACAACAAAACAAGCCTGTGACTGGTCTGGAGTAATTACTTCGATGGGGAAAAATGGTATAATACACACACACATATATATAAATGAATCTCCCTTGTAAAATACTGTATCATAGAAATACCATGGTATGTGAACAGCAAAGAGATGATGGTCTAATTCTTTGGAACACTAATGATGAACACTGATGAGACCAAATACTGGACTAGCGCCAATTCCTCGGCACAAAACTAAAGACTACGAAACTGACAAACAAGGAAATGTGCTCTCCCTAAGTCACCTTCCAGGGAAAAAGAGGCCCTAACCGTGGGGATGCAGATATGGATGGGTTTCCGTGTCAGGAACTGGCCTAACTGTGACGACCATCAGTGAGTAAGGAAACCAAAAGGAAATCTTCAAGGAGTACTAACAATAACTGACCAAGCGTTAGCAGCTGCAGAAGGCCGGAGAGTGAACTCGGAAGAAAAAATTTCTTCAAATTAACCATCAACAGAATGATCAAAATCCGCTCGTCCGACTCCCGTTCGTACGCATCCATAGCACGCACCTTGGTGCGACGCCAGTCAGGTCGTGTTCCATGCCGGTGCCCCTCGCATCCATGGGTGCTCGCTCTTCCTCCGAGACCGCATGCCAGAAAAGACGACAGCTGCTCTACCAAAACTGCTTGCCCCGGGGTTACGGGTTGAAGAGCATGCTGGAGGGTGACGCTGGCCAGTCTCCGCCACACCCGGGATGAAGCTGCGGAGCAAGGACTGTGGTCGCCACCCTCGCCAAAACTGGCTGACGGTCGCACTGGAGAGGAAACACGGAGCGCCACGCTGAAGACGACCAACACGCGCACAGGCAGCAATGGGCGAATGGAAAGCAGCCAGTGCAGACGACACAGGTTCCATACTGGTCCAGCTACGAGAAAACCACTCGTTCACAGGAATGACAAACTATGACGACTGGGGGAAAAAAATTTAACACCGGTCTTTTTGTGCTGCGCCGAAGAGCCTTGCAGTGATGGAGATGAAGAGAAGACGCAAGGCGAGCAAGTTCTCTCGAATATTCCGACCAAGCAAGGCGTAGGCTGGCCGAGAGAGAAATGAAGGCCAATTTCGGAGGACGTTTCTGCTGATCCACGTTAAATGTGCTTGTCCACGTCGAAGAAAAGGAGAACAACTGGTTCGTTTAAAAGTGAAGTGAGCGAGTTCGTGTCACTCAAGGGTGACCACTCATGTATTCCCGTAGGTTGTGTTGCACGAGCTCCCCGCTCTCCACGTTTTTTTTTTTTTCTTTTCTTTTTTTTTTTTTGTAAGAAGAAATGGTAATTTTTGACAATTCACCACCACTGCAGCGAAAGTCACAGATGTGTTATTATGTGTGCGTGTATACAACCAAGAGTTCTTTATTATCAGCAGTACACATTCGAGCACTTGTAGGCCTGCACAAAATTTGGAAAGAAAGGGGGTTTGTTACCGCCAAGGTCACAGAGTGCAGGACCAGACACCACTCGGCTTGTCTGTGTCCTTGGCGGTAACTAACCCCCTCTCTTTCCAAATGTTGCTTCATTTTCCGCCCTCAGTCACTCCATTTTGAAACTACACTCGTATACAGTTAACTGGAATGGCAGTTGTCATGTCTGATATGTGAATGCTCACATTTTATGAAACAACAGAAAAGAATAATTGTTGCCATAGCTGGACGAAAAAACACACACACACACACACACACACACATTCTGTTAAACAACAGAAATGGATGATAGTTGCCACACTGGATGGAAAAAAATCCCTCAAATGCCACACTCTTTGACTGAAGAGGTAAGTTTGATTTTTACCCCAGCTGGACAAAAAAAAAAAAAAAACAAACAAACAAAAAAAAAACACACACAAAAAAAAACCCTACGACCTAGCAATACAAAAAATTCTGTTTTTTTTTCCTGTCTGATCTTAAATACACAAAAAGCAATGAGGCTAGGGATACAGAGCCAGGAAAACAATCTGCCTTTTATGCTGACAGGAAAAAAAGCAAATTTTAGGGATATTCTTAAAAAATAACCAGGCAACAATTAACACTGAAAAAATCTTGCCAAAATGAATAGAAACACTTAGGAAATCAATTAAAACATGGAGCAGATGACATATAAAAATTTATGGGAAATTGGTAATAATAAAAATGCTTGATGTTGAGTCAGTTAATGTTTGTAATGCAGTCTATTGGTCTGCCTAAAAAGGTTTCAACTACAACAAACAGAACCTTTTATTAAATTAACATGGCAAAGGAAGAGTTCCAATAAAAAAAAAAAGAAAAAAAAGTGTTTTAAAAGATAAAAAGGAAAATAATGGAAGCTGATATTAGTCAAGAAGTCAAGATGGTCAACAAGGGATACTCATGATTTCAGTCGTCTTTTTTTGAGGTCTCATAAAGATAATGTCAATGACCTTTGGAAGTGCATGAAAACTAACCTGGAATTTATTATGGATGACAACATACCAACTAAAATAACTTCAAGCAAGAACCACCAGCCATGGATTAATACAAAAACCAAACGTTTTCTGAGAAGGAAACATTGGTTCTTTAAGAAATTGAAACTACACCCTAATTTCAGAAAGATTACTGATTAGGTATAAACATATTAAGAGAAGGTGTCAGAAGGAACATAGGCTTGCCCATTCCAATTAGGTAATTCGATGATTTCAGGTGATCATCAAAACAAGAAATATGGTCTTACATAAGGAGTAAGAGACAGGACAATATTGGGATTCCAGACCTGAGAAAGAATCAGAATAACCAGTCCAGGACCCTGAGGAAAAGCAAATTTACTAAACAATCAGTTTTGTTCGGTTTTCTCTCAAATCCCAAGCCTCTAATTAATGTTTGACTAAAGGATGATGATAAGCTCCCCGAAGTGCAAAATATCAAAGTAAGCAAAGCAGGAGTATTTAAGTTACTGACCAACATCAACGAAAACAAAGCTGCTGGTTCTGATGGCATTCCTGGCAAGCTCTTAAAATTATGTGCCAATGAACTGACTGAGGTATACCAACTACTTTTCCAAGCTTCACTGGACCAGGGAGTAATATCTGATGAGTGGTGAGATGCTAGCATTGTCCCTTTATTCAAAAAGGGTGACAAAACAAAAGCAGAGAACTATAGACCTGTATCTCTTACATCCATACCAGCAAAATTACTTGAACATATAATATATAGTAGCATAATGAACCATCTTGAACAACAGACAGAAAATAGACGCAAATTTCATTAGACTTTTCTAAAATCTTTAATAAGGTTGACCATGAGGGCCTGCTACTTAAATTAGAACACACTGGGAACTGTTCTGGGGCCTTTTTTTTTTTTTTTTTTCATTTATAAATATAAATGACATAAGTAGAAATATAAATGACATAAGTAGAAATCTCTCTCCTGGAACTACTATAAGGCTTTTTGCAGATGACAGCTTAGTATATAGAACAATCAGAAGCAAGAATGATACATGCATTGTACAAGAAGATCTAAGCACTTTACAAGTGTGGGGAAAGAACTTGGAAGATGGAATTCATCCCCAGAAGTGGAAAGTGTTGCATATATGTAATAACGCTCACCAACTAGATCAGAATACTCTATTCACAATACTATTCTTAAGAAACCAAAGCTGCAAAAATATTTAGGCATGATTACAGATAGTCGTCTCAAATGGAAAGAAACATTACAATTTAGTATGTAAGAAAGCAAACAACATCTTAGCTTTCTTATACAGGAATATCAACGACTGCCCCAAAAGGTTAAGGACGACTGCTATAAAACACTGTTAGACCAGTACTGGAATATGGTTGCTCAGTCTGGGATCCTTACAATCTAAAGGACATTGATAACCTCGAAAAGATTCAGAAGAGAGCAGCACGGTTCGTAACAGGGAACCATATCAGAGAGAAAGGGAATACTACTAAGAACATGAGGAAATTAGAATGGAAACCCTTAAAGAGAGAAGAGCCTTTTATTAAACTTAATACCTTCTTCAAAGGCAGAGCTAAACTAATTGATATCCCAATGGAACAACTAGTATTTAATAAAAGTAGCACCAGGAGTGGCGGTCAAATTACACCATACCTGCCTGCATCAAATATTGACAGCCATTTACATTCATTTAATCAAATTGATAAGACAATCCTGAGATCTGCATATTGATTGACTTTTCTATTTTGACTTCCCCATATATTTTATGGTTACCTAGGCCTTAACCTAGCCATTGCTTTTAACCTTTTAAATTTCATGTGCGACCCCTTGCTGCCAACTTTTGCTCCAGGGGCCAACAGGCTGAGTCGCATTTTCTTTTTTTTTTTTTTTTTATTTTTTAACATTTGTGCTGGTGATCTACTCAATTTTGAGTGAACCAGTATTTTAGGAAGAAGAAGAAGAAGAATTTTTAGGATACAAGAAAGTTTTCATTTACAGCAGATTGGCAGATTAGTTAAAGCAACAAATGATAACTGGAGCTACATTCCCATAAGGCATCTTAAAAAAAAAAGAAGCAAGCAACATGGGCACCTTTGACATAAACTGTACATCAAACATGCTAATGTTGGCTAAGGAAACTGATATTCTTGACAAAACTTTGATAAACAGCTACTTTGGAATAATTCACTGATTAAATCTAAAGGCCATTCGTAATTCTTTCCTTCTCGGAAATGAGCAGGAAATGAACGAACGAATCAAAGACATTATCAAACAAAACGAATATATATTGCTGAGCAGCGAGGAAGTTCCGGAGACAGTATTCCACAACTGAGCAAACGTACTGTTAGAGTACAACACCCTAGTAAATTCAACAACTGTGTCCTGGAAAAAGTGGATTGTGAACACCCTAACCCGGAACAATTGATACAGAAAGACTCTGATTACAAGGTTTATTGTTCAAAACCCCAACATATCGGGAAGATATTAATAGACAAAGAAATATGACTTGAGGTCTTAAAATTGTGTTCATGGATTTTGGCTCAGATATCTAAACTTTGAAATAGGAAAGGATAAATGGTTATCCGCACATGCTTCTATGAAAGAAATCATAGAGAGAGTTGCAGAGGAAAATAGTTCATAGCAATTATATACCCAACAAATATTTTGTTACATGAATCAAAATGACACTGGTGAATGACAATGAATGGCAGAACTGAAGTGGATTATTTAGAACATTTCTGTTCAACTGTCCCCCAGTCACAGCATTCTGGATTTAGACTGAATGCTATATTCATGGTCAGACAGGTATCCATGCAAATTTAAATATATTTGACATTCTATTTTTGAGTTAAAAAGATGCTTGTGAAAATGATACTATCACACAGTAAACCACATCACCTTAATAAATGAAAATGTGCATTAGTATTAAAAAAAAAGAAAGCAAACACAAATGCAGCAATATTCATTTTTTTTTTTTTCAGCAATAAATGCAATACAGAGTACTGAAGACTGAACAATTTCTCAGACACTGATTTTGGTCTACACAGAAAGAATATGGTCAACAGTTAACTATGAACATGAGGGGAGGTGGTGTGTGTGTGTGTGTGTGTGTGTGTGTGCGTGCGTGCGTGCGTGCGTGCGTGCGTGCGTGCGTGTGTGCGTGCGTGTGCGTGCGTCATGCGTGCATGTATGCGTGTGTGTGTTGTGAATATGAATTCCCACCTCTCTTTCTCTCTCTGTCTCTCGCTCTCTCTTTGTTCTGAATGTTGTGGTCTTGGATTCTTTGTACACCTGTAAGTCTGCTCTTTGTTCTCAGTTTGTATTATTCATCAAATATTCAATAATTTTGTAACATTAGGAATGTGTTGACTTTAAAGTGCTATAGTCACATCGTCTCTATGAAATGTATGCTGGTTAAAAAAAAAAGCAACAAAAAAACCCAACCAAACCCCCCAAAAAAAAAAAAAAACCCATCTCCTTTCCACTCATGAATAATGGCAAGTACTGCAAAATGCAGGCACCCATACATGTTTCTGAGTTCAAGCGCATTTGTGTAATTTGTGTCTTTTTATATGATAAATAATTAATGTTCATTAGCACCTTTAAGTGTTCAACATTGTTTTGCTAAAAGTGTTAACCTTGCTTTTTTTTTTTTTTTTATACAAAACATTTGTTATTCTACACACACACACACACACACACACACACACCACCACCACCACCACCACCACCACACCTTACTCCCTCCCTCTTTCCCTCACTTTTCCAATCTTTACAGACATACGCACATGCGAGTGCGATGTGCATGCTCTCAGACACAAACTCAAGCATGCACGCATGCACACATGGGTACGTGCACACAGATACACACACTCACGGGTTTGGAGGTGGGGGAAGCGAGAAAGGGGAGGATGTACGAATGTGTACTTCATTTGATTAAAAGTATACTCTGAGCAAACATAGCAGAATGAAAGTGTCAGTGCACCACACATTAGTATATGAATAAATCAAGACGCTTTGTATTAAATGTTTAAACCTTAAGATCAGCAAGTAAGTTTCCATCTATTTTAAAGCACACAGACAGTGCATGGTGAGTATGAGTCAATTTCAGTAAACAAAAATGACAGTGGGAAACGATAGGATGGAGGCACCACTACTAAAAAAAAAAAAAAAAAAAAAAAAAAAAAAAAAAAAAGGGTGGGGGGTGGGGGGTGGGGGAGAGAGATGGAGGCTGGTGGGAAAATGAAAAAAGAACAAATAACGTCATCTTTAAATGATGTTTCAAGCAAATATAAGGCTCATTCTGATCCAAATCATGAAGTGTGCTTTTGTCCTAACTGAGGTGGCCACTGTAAAGAATCTAAATAGCAAACAACTTCAAAACATCTTGCTTCCTTATACTTAAATAAACTGAAGGTCTAATGTAAACATGCACCCCAACTCAATTGATGCTGTGTTCATGAAAACAAAATCAAACATAAGATTGCCTTTCAGATTTCTTTCATAAAGTGTTAAAAAAAAAAAAAGAAAAAGTGAAAAATGAAATTAAAACTGCATTTCTTCAGGTGAAGTGAACATCATTATCATTAATTACTATTATTATGATGATGATATGATGATTCTGATTACTGCTATCACAACCATTATCGTAATCTTAATTCTTATCATTTTCTTCTTCTCCTTTTTCTATTATCATCATAAATCATTACAACTTTTACTATTAAAATCATTATTATTACTATATGATTATTATACAATCATTATATAATTATTATTTACATTAGTAGTAGTAGTATATTAATCTGTACCATCTCCCTTTCAACTCTTTCAGTTATTCTGTAGTTTTAGTTGTTCATCCAGGACCAAACTGTGCTCCAGTGTTGAAGAGAAAAGTGACTGACTTACTGTCCTTTGTTTTCATTATTTTCAATGTTGTTTGCCCTGTGTGAAAAATGTCAAATAGGACGAAAACGCATTGTGATTGTTTTGTAATTTGTTTGTTCCTTCATTTGGCGCAGAGTAATTCTGGGTGGGTTTTTTTTTTTTTTTTTTTTTTTTGCTTTTGTTCTCCCAGTCAGACTTTATATACCTACCATTCTCTAGCAAGCTACTGCCAGTTTCATAATTTTGAGTAATCTCATTTTTGTGGCTAACATGTTCAAAATAGAATTTAAAAGGCAACATAGAAAACTGTCATATCGTATGCAGCAAGCCCAAAAGAGCTCTGAAATATTACTTATGTTTGCATTCTTTGTTGTGCTAGAGGGCTAGAAGTGTGTGTGTGTGTGTGTGTGTGTGTGTGTGTGTTGTGTTGTGTTGTGTTGTGTTGTGTGTGTTTGTGTTGTGTGGTGTGGTGTGGTGTGTGTGTGTGTGTGTGTGTATGTGAGTACAACCTTGAGTTAATCTGACAATAAATAAATTGGTTTCAGTCAGTCAGTGTGTGTGTGTGTGTGTGTGTTGTGGTGGTGTGTGTGTGTGTGTGTGTGTGTGTGTGTGTGTGTTTAGACCTTCCATCAAATAAGGATTGTAACACTGAAGTATAGTGATAACTCACCTGTGTTTCAAATGTGGCTTCTGTGGTGGCATATCCATTTGCCTGAAGAACACCCCAGAATCCCACTGCACAGAAGAAGCACAGAGAAAGAGGGGAAAAGAAAGAGAATGGAGGGAAGAGGAAA
>JADBJO010021494.1:0-2500 GCA_016801955.1 Conus betulinus
AACAAATAGACCCTTCATTACAAATTTATATTTTAGAAATAACTGCCAGAATGGTTGTACAAAAAAGAACATACTTTATGCGACCCGGCAGAATCTGAAAAACCGTCGCCAGCACACCGATTGAATAACAATACCACACTGCGCGCTGTAAGACTTTCTTCCTCATTTAAACAACGTCTGACATGTAAAACAAAACGTCTACTAGATTTAGTGGTCAGGTTAAGCTCTAAAACAAAACAGAGAGAAAAAGTCGTATTTCCGTCCACTTCCTTGTTTGCATTCATAGTGCACAGCAGCAAATGTAGAATGGCTGCTGTAATTGAGAATTCTTAGGTATCTTAAAAGAATTCTCTTAGTTGTAATCATTTTAATCCGATAGATGGCTTATGAGCGCTTACACACACACACACACAACACACGCACGCACGCACGCACGCACGCACGCACGCACGCGCACACACACCAAACACACACGCACTCTCACAACACCACTACGAATGCGCGCGCGCGCAGGCACACCCACACACACACCACACACACACACACACACACACACACACACACACACACACAAATCGCCGAGAGAGAAGGGACAGACAGACAGACAGACAGACAGACACACACACAAATGCACACACCACGCACACACGCACGCGTGCACACAACACGCGCATACACGCACGCGCACACACGCACTCACACAAACACATAGCGCACTCTCACACACACGCGCGCGCGCACACACACACACACAACACACACACCACACACACCACACACACACACACACACCCCAACACACCGAATACGCCGAGAGATAAGGGACCGACAGACAGACGGTACCACACAACACACACACACACAACACACACACACACACACACACACACACACTCACAGAGAGAAAGAGTGAGAACGAGAGAGAGAGAGGAGAGAGAGAGGAGAGGAGACAGACAGACAGACAGACAGACGACAGACAGACAGGACAGACTGAGAGAGAGAGAGAGAGAGAGAGAGAGAGAGGACTGACGGACGGACGGAGCTATAGGAGATAGAGAGGGAGAGAGAGAGTAGAGAAGAGAGTAGAGAGAGAGAGATTTTAGGGACGGACGGACGGACGGGAGAGAGAGAGAGAGAGAGAGAGAGAGAGATAGCAGACAGACAGACTGACTGACGACTGAGACTGACGGGGGGGGGGGGGGAGAGAGAGAGAGAGAGAGAAGAGAGAGAGAGAGGAGAGAGAGACGGACGGACGGACGGGAAAAGGGAGAGAAGAGAGAGAGAGAGAGAGAGAGAGAGAGAGAGAGAGGCACGGACGGACGGGACGGGAAGAGAGAGAAGAGAGAGAGAGAGAGAGAGAGAGAGAGAGAGGCACGGGACGGAGGAGAGGGAGAGGAGAGAAGAGAGAGAGAGAGAGGAGAGGAGAGAGAGAGAGAGAGAGAGAGAGGCAAGAGCACGGACGGACGGACGGGAGAGAGGAGGAGAGAGAGAGGAGAGAGAGAGAGAGAGAGAGGCACGGACGGAACGGACGGGAGAGCGGGGTCACCCCCAGTGCCATCAAATGGCGGTTCCAAGCACCCTCCCTCCTGAATGTCCCCCCTCTTTCGACTTTAGACTGGGGTCAACAGAGGGTGCCATCTCTTTGGTTCTAGACATGTGATCCTCCGCCCACCAAAATGTCCTAAGCCGCAGATGCAAAAAAACAACAACAACAAAACAACTCATAGCTAACAAGGCTAACTACGTAGTCAGATGGTATTAAATACGCCTAAACACTCTGAATGCCCTGTTATGTGGACTAAAAAAAGTTAATGTTATCGTTGAATGAAGAGCGATGGGGGGAAGGGTAAGGGGGAGGGGGACTCCAACCAAACGAGGGCCAATGGCGCAGTCAGATGGTATTGAATACGCCTAATGACTCGTGAATGCCCCATTTACGTGGATAGAGAAAAAAAAGATGTAGTTATCCAATTAAGAAGGAAAGAAAAAAAGCCTCCACAGGTAACAAGGCCAATGGCGCAGTCAGATGGTATTGAATACGCCTGATGACTGGTGAATGCCCAGTTACGTGGAGTTTAAAAAAAAGGTAGTAATTCAGGGTTAGAAAATAAAAACCAGCTAACGGGGCCAATGGCGCAGTCAGATGGTATTAAATACGCCAAATGACTCGTGAATGCCCAGTTATGTGAACTGAAAAAGACTTAATTACAAATCAAATTAAGAGGAAAAAAACTTTTACAGCTAACAGGGCCGATGGCGCAGTCAGATGGTATTAAATACGCCTAATGACTCGTCAGTACCGTGTTACGTGGACTTGAAAAGGTTAATGTTATCACTTAATTCAGGGGTAAAAAAGAAAGCTAACGGGGCCAATGGCGCAGTCAGATGGTATTAAATACGCCTATGACTCGTGAATGCCCAGTTCTGTGAACTAAAAAAAGACTTAATCACGGAATTAAGGGGAAACAGTTCACAGCTAATAGGGCCAATGGCGCAGTCA
>JADBJO010021494.1:5000-17500 GCA_016801955.1 Conus betulinus
CTGGCATGGTGGTCAGAGGGGCAGTGGACGGAGGACAAGAATAACTATAACAAACTGCTACCACTACTGTTGCTGCTGCTATCAATAATCAATCAACAATATCAGTAGTGTTTATTATAATGATGATGATGATAATGATAGAGTGAACGTGTGTGTCTATAGCGCCAGTAGCCGACGTGATTACGAATCAGTCAGTTCTCTGTTTTGAGATTTTCGCTGGAGACAGTGTCAGTTCCCCTCCCACCCATTGGTACTGCTTGCTAATTCCTCCCCACCCTCTTCCTCTTCCACCCGGCTTTTCAGAAATTGGAGATGTTACGTGGCTTTCTTCCCGTTCATGCCTTCCCGCATCATCTCCACCCCCAACTCCTGGCGCGCGCGCGCACACACACACACACACACACACACACACACACACGCGCGCGCGCGCGCGCAGAGACTTTGCGGACACTCCTGTTGGTAAACAGCACAAGCGGCAATGGCAGTCACTATCAAATCTGCAAGCGTCAGTGTTGTAAGCGAATTAACTCAATTGTCGTTTTTTTTTTTCTACGAAGGTTTTCAGTCAACGCCTACATTGCGCTGAAGAGATCGAAGCTAAGTGACACTCATTCATTTTCATCGTCCTAATTGTGTCTTGCCTGAAGAAGACCTAAGAGGTCGAAACGCGTCATGTTTTGTCTTGTGATACTGTGTTCACTTCTTGCGTAACATTTTCTTCTTAAGAGTTGACTCCTTTAGCTAGCCCCCAGTACAGCAAACAGGCCAACAGACAGGCGGCCATTAAGTGCCCCCTGAATCGCCGTTTCCAGTCTGAAGGTAGTCAGCATCGTACGTTTTTCTTTTCTTTTACGGAGACCAAGTTTCTGCACCTGGCTGAGTTAGTCTTTGTTCATGAGTTCTCCGGGCTTTGTGCTGTTCACTCTTTCCGAGTGTAACCAAGGTGCAGCTCAAAGTTATTTCATTGCCGTTCCGTGAAACACTTCGCTTGTGGTACCGCTTTTAGTATTCAACAGTTTTTTTTCCATTGCTGATTTCTTTTGTGATACCGCTTTTAGTATTCAACAGTTTTTCATTGCTGATTTCTTCTGTGATACCGCTTTTAGTATTCAACAGTTTTTCCAGGCTGATTTCTTCTGTGATACCGCTTTTAGTATTCAACAGTTTTTCCAGGCTGATTTCTTCTGTGATACCGCTTTTAGTATTCAACAGTTTTTCCATGGCTGATTTCTTCTGTGATACCGCTTTTAGTATTCAACAGTTTTCCATGGCTGATTTCTTCTGTGATACCGCTTTTAGTATTCAACAGTTTTTCCATGGCTGATTTCTTCTGTGATACCGCTTTTAGTATTCAACAGTTTTTCATGGCTGACTTCTTCTGTGATACCGCTTTTAGTATTCAACAGTTTTTCCAGGCTGATTTCTCTGTGATACCGCTTTTAGTATTCAACAGTTTTTTTCATGGCTGACTTCTTCTGTGATATCGCTTTTAGTATTCAACAGTTTTTCATGGCTGATTTCTTCTGTGATACCGCCGGCAGCATCCAACAACACATGTCGTTGCTGAGGTTTCTTGCGCATCCGTCAGTCTGATAATACAGTGATTCAGTGTAGATCTTGTGCAGAGAAGTGACACCCGAGCCGGGTGGTCATATTCAGGTTGAGCGTCGGCAGTCACTTAGGCGGCAGGGCAGAGAAGATAACCGCAAAAGGAAGGTCGGCCAGAGGGGATAGGGGATGGAGGATGGAGGGGAAGAGGGAAATGGTAAAGGTTTGCGCAACACTACGCCCATAGCATCAGAACATCAACACTTGAAGTCCCAGGCGTATGTGAACGCGTCTTACAGCGACCTGGGCGCTTTATCCTTTACCTTGCTATCAGTGGAGTGGGGTATGGGTATGCATCACGGTTTATCAGAGAAATCTTGGCCATTAAAAAAAATTCATCCACGTGTGGTTCGAGTGTTAGTCTGGCGACTAGATATTAACTGGTATTGTTTCATGAATGCTTACGGTCCTGATATGGTTTACGTCTGATCCACGCAACATGTGTCGATTTAGATAGATACTGCTTATGACTCTTTATATTTATAAAGAGTTGACTGCCTGAACCCAGTACCTCACATATAAATACATAAGGGAGATACTGAGTTCAGGCAGTCAACCCTCGAAATATCCTATGTTTGCCCTTATTTCAACTACTTAGGATTTTCTGATGCTCATCACAACACTTTTTGTTTTAACTTTCTTTCCTTTGCTTCTCATTTTGCATTCTTTCACACCAGGATATTTGTACTTTTCAGTCCAGTTTTCTCTTCATTCCATACTTTTCAAGTTCAGTCCTCGATGTTTTCCAGAGACTTTTCACTTAATGGTACAAACGTGTTGTGGACATGCTGAAGGGATCGGACACACCACCACCAGTGTCCATCTCCGCCCAGTGGCAATCTTTTGCTTTTCCACTGTAGTTGTCTGCTTTTAATATTTCATGGAGTTGAATCTTAGGTCCTTCACCCCCCCCCCCCTCTCCTTTTAGTTTTTTAACCCTTCCATTACTGCCCCTATACCCGCTGTTATATATTTTGCATGCTTTCATATTCCCGATTCTCTTCTGTCTTGTTTGGTCCTTCCCCCACTACACCTCCTTGTGCTGCAGTTACCTCCCCTCTTTCATTCTTGTCTGCTTCAAACAGTTCCTTTTATACAATGCTGACCTATTCTTCTGTGTTGCTGCGAACTTACGATGCAGTCATTTTCATCGTTACTCCTTCACTTCTCTTTCTGCGGTATTGAACAGTAGGATGGATGTGCCATTTCCAGCTCCATCCTGTCCTCCCCTTCCTTATCCACCCGTCATTTATCATTCCTATGTCCCTCTCCCAACAATCATTCCATCCGTCATTGATCATTCCTATGTTCCTCTCCCAACAATCATTCCACCCGTCATTGATCATTTCTATGTCCTCTCCCAACAATCATTCCACCGTCATTTATCATTCCTGTTTTCCTCTCCCATCAATCGTTCATTCTCTAACACTCCTTTGCTCCTCCAGAGCATCGTTCATCGTTTCACGTTGTCTTCTGCTCACATCCATTGACCTTTGTCCGTCTTTTCTTCACTCGTCCATCATTCATACTTCTCACGTTCCCAGTTACCGTTCCATCTCTCAGTTATTCTCATGTTCTCTTCTTCTCATCGTGTTCTCCGTTTATTATTGTCAGGTTCTGCTTCCATCTTACACTCAGCATTTTCCGTTCTCTTCGTCTCATCGTGTCAACCATTCATTATAAAACGCGTCCTGTCTTTTCATTCCGTCTCGTTCTGTGCTGATTGTGCCTGCAGTCACTCTGTCGCTGTCCTGTTTTCATTACGGCCATCGTTTTCACGTTGTTCTCTTTCCTTTGGTTCCTCATCCGTTTTTTTGTTCATCAGCGTCACACCACCATCCATCATGTATTCATCTTTCCTGCGTTCTTCTCTTCCCCTCCAGTCCAGCATTCATCATTCTCACAGTCTCCTCCCAGCATTTATCATTCTCGCGTCTCGCCCTCCACTCTCCTCCAGTCCCTCCAGTCCAATGTTAATCATTCTCCCCATTTTCTCTGGTCCAACATTCCTCATTTTCAGTTTTCCTTAGTTCAACTTTCATTGTTCTCACTTTTTCCCCGTGTTCAACTTTGGCCATTCTCAGGTCCCCTTCCCCAATCCAGTATTCATCATTTTCAAAGTCCTCCACCTTCTCATTTCCAACACACACACACACACACACACACACACACACACACACACACACACACACACACACACACACACTCCTGTCCAACATTTACCATTTGCTTGTTTTAGTCTACTCCATCATTCAACCTGACCGTTTCCCTAAGTCCAGTTTTCATCATTTTTACGTTTTCCATCAGTCCAGCATTATTCATTCTTACGCCTCACCCTCCCTATTCAACATTCATCACTGGCAAATTCATCATTCTTAAATTTTTTACCCCGGTCTAAAATGTGTCATTTTCACTTTTCGCTGTCCCACATTCAGCATTCCACGTTTTCCACAACTCCAAAATGTTTCATTTTTACGTTTCCGTCAGTCAAACTTTCATTATTCTCACGTTTTTCCCTGGTCAAATATTCACTATTCTCACGTGTTCTTCTGTCCAACATTCGTCATTCTCTTTCCAGATTCTTTTATTCTCACGTTTTCTCTGTCCGAAATTGATCATTCACAACTTTCGCCGAAGTCCAACATCCATCATTTTCGCGTCGTCATCCTCTTTATCACTGACGTCATTCACCATTCCCATTTTTCTCTTCACTGATTTCGTCTGTTATTCATAATTCTCTCGTTCTTCATTTCTGATCTGATCGTGCCCAGCATTCGTTCTTCTCTCATTCCCTTCTCATTTCATTCATCATTAGATTACACTGACGATGTGTCCAATTTCATGTACTCCATGATTCCCACGTTCTTACCTCTTTACCTCCCTGCTGTTGTACATGTTCCCATTCATCATCCCCACCTTCTCCACTTCTCTGTATTGCAAACACTCGTCATTCACTTGTTAACTTTGTTTTATACTGGCCATTACTGCACCATGCCAACGCTGTCCAGTGTTCATTAATCCATCGGTCTCACACTCCTCTCTTCTTTTCCTTCTTATCCTGTCTTTCATCGTTCTCACGTTATTTTCCCAGCAGCAGTTCTATCCTTCACCTTTAGAACATCAATTATCATTCTGATATTCTTCTTTCAGCTTTCGTTCAAAGATGTCACTTTCTTTTTCATTCGGTCCCACATTCATGATTCTGACATTTTGACCATCTCCATCACTAGACATCCTACATTCTTCTCTTGATCATCCTTTTATCATTTTCGCGTTTGCCTGTTTTCTTCCAATCGGGACGATATGTGCTATCTTAAGTTTCTTGTCTTCTCATTCGATCTGCCCTTCATCACTCACACGTTAGTCTTCCATTTCTTTTTCATCATTTTCACGTTCTTCGCCCGACTCTCTTTCATCCTTCCAGCGTTCACCTTTTCTGCTTTCACCATTCATTTTTTTTCCGTCCCTTATTCACCCCCCTTTCCTTTCCCTGCTCCTCTTTCTTCATTCTCACATTCTTGTCTCAGTCCCATCCTGATTATCATGTTCTAGTCCCGTCGATCATTCACCATATATTCGTCCCTGTCAGTCAGTCACAATCTTCACGGTTTCTTGTTCCCATTGTGTCTTATACATATTCCTTTCTTCTGTTCTTCCTTCGTCATATTTACATTCTTCTGTCCTTGTTCTTCATACATCATATCTTCCGTAGGGTCTTCTCTCTTTCTTCTTATCCCATCTGTCATTCGTTACTTCTAGTCCTGTCCATCACTGACATGCCTCACGTTCTACCTCCGTCAATCAGTCATTATTTTCACGTTCACCTGTGTTGATCTCATCATTTTTGCGTGTTTCTCTCCTCGCTGCGTCCATCATTCATCATTGTCGTCATCACTTCATTTATTTCTTCCCTTATCGAATTGGTCTGACACTGCCTTATTAAGTAGTCTATCATTCTGATGCTGTTTTCTCTCTTCATCTCTTCCTTGTCTCATCTTCTGTGTCCATCATTTTCATCTCGTGAGAAATTTTTTTGTTCTCTCGTTTCATTTCCCTCCAGTTTTGTCTATCGCTGGATCATTCTGACGCTGTTCTGTTTTCATGTCATCTTCTCATGCTCCTCTCGCCATTTCCCTGTCCTGAACCCTTCTTCTGTCCATCTCACGCTACTCATCCTGTCTACCGTACATCATTTTCACATTCCCCTCTTCGCCTGTCCTTCGTTGACATTATGTCATCTCATCCCACCTGTCATTTATAACTGTCTTTTATTCATCATTCACGTTTTCTCCTGTCATACTTCATTCACTATTCTTTCGTTCCGTTTTTATCCCGGCCATCATACGTTCTTCTTACGTTCGTTTTATTTCGTCCGAATTATTTTTCATCAATCTGTCGTTCTTCTCCCATCCGTCTTTCATCTTCCTCTCCTGTTTGTCATTTATTCATCATTTTCCCTTTTCATGTCATTCTCATATTGCATTCACGTCCCGTTCATCATTCATCATTCTCATGTCGTCTTCATGTCCCGTTCATCGTTCATCACTCTCACCCTTTATTCCCGTCAGTCATCCACTGTGTTCACATTCTCTTCCGGTCAGTCAGTCATTATATTCACTTCCTCTGACATCAGTCATTCGTCGTTTCAAGTTCTCCAGTCAGTCCGTCATCGCTTTCACGTTCTTCCCCAGTCAGTCCGTCATCGTTTTCACGTTCTTCTCTGTCAGTCATTCATCGTTTTTACGTTCTTCTCTGTCAGTCATTCGTTGTTTTCAGATTCTTCTCCAGTCGGCCATTTATCATTTTCATGTTCTTCTTCAGTTAGTCACTTATTTTTTAAGCACTCCTCTCCAGTCATTCATTCATTTATCTTTTTAACGTTCTTCTCCAGTCAGTCATTTATCTTTTTAACGTTCTTCTCCAGTCAGTCATTTATCTTTTTAACGTTCTTCTCCAGTCATTCATTTATCCTTTAAACGTTCTTCTCCAGTCATTCATTCATCCTTTTAATGTTCTTCTCCAGTCAGTCGCTTACCCTCCCACAACACCAGAAACTCCTCGCAAACTCGGTCAGACCCGATCAAAGAAGAAAGGTTGACCAGGTTTACTGTTCCTCACACTGATCTGAAACCCAAAAACACAGACCTATGTCAAAGACCTCTGGCAAGAGGAACGGACGTTGCAGACGGATATAACAAACTATTTAAAATCCGTCCAAACCTCAGCGAGTTTTTACCATGTTCCAGAGGCGGTCGTAAAGAGGAAACAGTCCTGTGCCGCTTGCACACAGGCCCCTCGTTTTATACCCATTCTTATCTTTTAAAACGTGGAGAGGATTCATGGTGTATTCCATGTCATGTTTCACTCACAGTGAAACATATTCTTTTTGGATTGTTGGGACTTGCACGATGTGAGACATAAACACTTTACAGCAGAGTCCATGGAAACCCTGTTCAGAGATGTCCCACCTGACGTGATCTTTGAGTTTCTGACAGAGATTAACATTTTTCATCTGTTTTACAGAAGAAAATTTTTTTAACGAAGTTTTTGGTGCGTTTTGAGAAGATGCGTTTTAAAGAAATGTGTGAAAGGTGTTTTTTTATGACTTGTGAGTTGATTTTAACGTGGTGACGGCCCTGATATGGCCCTTTGCGGTCGGCTGGGCTATAAGCAACATTATCTTACCTTACCTCCTCTTCACACTTGACGTGGTGTCACTCTACACACTGTAATCCCCCCACGCTGATGGACTGAAGGGCCCTCACATTCTTCCTTGACTAATGGCCCCCCCAACAACAACACCCCCACCACTACACTGGTCAGACTTTGCAGAATTAGTCCTCACCCGCAACACCTTTCAGTTCAACAATCACACATTTTCCCAAATTAGTGGTGTTGCTATGGGCACCAAAATGGGACCATCTTATGCCTGCCTCTTCATGGGACACTTGGAACACCGCCTACTAACCACATGCACAGGCCCTGCACCATAATTATACAAAAGGTACATTGATGATGGACTGGAAGCCACATCCATGCCCAAACATGATCTCAACTTCCTCAACTTTGCCCAGATCTTCCATCCATCCTTCCATCCAACTAACCCACACCATTTCACAGTCAGTCAACTTCCTGGACATCATCATCTCCCTCGAAGATGGCCTACTCAAAACTTTCATTTTCTACAAACCCACATGGATACCTAGACTACACATCCTTCCACCACCCATACACTAAAGATAGCATTCCATACACACGATGCAAAGGCAGAAAATTGTTTTAAACAGCCTCTGAAAAACAAAACGAAACGAAAAAAACATAGTCCTAGTAGATCAGGAGGGTTAAAAAAAAAAGGTTCACGCACGTAAGATAATAAGCTCGAAGAGAAAAAAAGATGGTTAGCAAAGGTTTTTTTCTTACTCCATGAAGTCCAGTTAGTTCGAACTTGTGCTGCAAGACTTGATCAAAGAGCAAGCGGTGAAGTGCCAGCGAGTAGCTTAACACACTGTACTGGTTTCCTGTGAAGACACACGTGTGTGTGGGGGGGGGGGGGGGGGGGGGGGGGGGGTGCATGCGTGTGTGTGTGTGTGTGTGTGTGTGATACGTAGATCTTGTGCGCGCGCATATGGCTGAATATGTACATGTGTGCATATGTGCACGCGCATAGCTATGTATGTACATTTTTGCGCGCGCGCCAGCGAGTATGAATAAGCTTCTTCGTGTATGTGTTTGTATGAGCACGCGGTGTGTGTGTGTGTGTGTGTGTGTGTGTGTGTGTGTGTGTGTAAGACGTGCGTTTTGCGGGCGCGGGCATGGTTGTATAAGATGTTATTGCGTGCGCGCGTGCTCTCATTATATGACTGTGTGCGCGTGCATGCGCAGGAGCGCGTGCTTGCGCTTGTGCGTGCATGTGTGTATGTATGTGTTTGTGCAAATGCGCGTGCTGTGTGGTGTATGTGTGTGTGTGTGTGTGCGTGTGCGCGCTCGCGCGTGCACGTGCGTGCGTACGTGTGGGGAGGGGGGGGGAGGCGCATGAGTCGGCGCAACGATATAAATTGATGTGTTTATGGCGGAGCGAGAAAACAGGGCCAAGACGGGGAGAGGTGTTAAGGGGGAGGGGAGTGTATGTGAATGTAACTTTTCAAATGCAGTACGTTTGTGATGTTTTGTCGAATTGTCCTCTTTTTGAACGACCTTTGCATTTTTTTGCAGTGTTTTTTTTTGCGCGATTTTTTTTTTGAATATGGCTCAACTCTCTCTCTCTCTCTCTCTCTCTCTCTCTCTCTGTTTCTCTCTCTCTCTCTCTCTCTCTCTCTCTCTCCCCTTATGCCGTATTCTCTTGTGTTTAGTGTTCTTTGTCATTGATGCTTTTAATGTTTTATGGCACTGATCATCATGATTTTCTTTTGGCGGGGAGATTCCAAATGAGACCCTTACCATAACATCAAGTATTAAATGATAAAACTTTCCAGCGTTCACAAGACGAAGTTTTCTGGATACTCACTTGACTAGTTGTTATACTGGCAATTTCATACTGAGAATTTGATAACGACAGCAGGAAGAAGTCATTTTTTACAGCAGTTGATGCTTAGCCATGTGATTAAGATGAAACAAGAAGAAGAAACCTCCGTTATCACAGCCACCAGCCTCGTCCGATCAAACTTACTGAGGAGTAAGTTGATTTTTCGACCCTGCAAAGCTTGTTGAATAAAATGCAATCCACAGACAGTAGAGCTATTGAATTATGTATTTCAGAATAAGGTAAGTTGTCAAAAGCTAATGATTTTTATTCGAAGTCTTCTTGTCTTGAATTCAGAAACAAAGTTGTCTAAGACTCTGGCAACGAGTATCTGAAAAGAGCTATTCACACAACCTCTCCAACTAGTTGGAAACTGTACACTTGAATTATACAAAAATGCAGTTTTGTTCTTTCATCTGTTTCATCAGGTCCAACAGTACATGCCATGCCTCACTGAGAGAATCAACACGTTCAACTTTGATGATAGTAATTATATTTTACTGAAGACACTTGAAAACGTTAACATTTTATCATCTGAGAAAGTTGATAACATAAACATTTTATTTTCTGAGACTGAAAAACATATCAAAGCTGTGTATACAAATCAATTAAAAGTTAACAGATGGCTCACTCCTAGAGAATTAAGCACACGTTCTGGATTAAAAAATCATTTGAAAATACAGGAATGATGGTCTTTGTATCATTAATACTGACTTCTTTTTTTTTTTCTAGGTCCGTATGGAGTCATCGGGGCATCACGTTGAAGTACTGTAAACCAGATTCCTCCAATTCTGTCGGTTGTGTTGTAGGGCCTTGGGCTTCACAGGCGGTTTCCCTGTCCATTCTGCGGTGTTGTCAATCCATGTCTGCTGTCTTCCCCGTGGTCCCGCTCCTTCAACAGTTTCCGGGATGACCGTTCTAGCGGGGGGCCGTTTGATGTTCATAACACTGTCAGTGTAGTTTCTTTGCCTTGCTGGTGTCAGGAAATCATCGTATAGACCAGCATGCTGTTTTATGGTCAGCGCATTTGTTCAATGGGATAGAATCAGTTCATCTGATGTATAGTATCTTGCAGTGACACTATATTACTGTGGTTGGATTCTTTCCTCCAGGTCCATGTCGCGTATGCCTAAAGGAAAATGAAATGCACCCGTGCATGCAGGAGTCAAGTTTGTGCTTCACTAAGATGTTATTGTATTTTCTAACAGGGTTCTGATGCCTTTGCTGCTCTTGAGATGATATCTGATTCAGATCCTCCATCGCTGAAAATAGATTCCAGACATAGGAACTGTTTGACAGTTCCTATCCTCTATGCAAAGTTATATCAGTACTGGAGGTGATGTGTGGCTGGTCATTAGCTGGGTCTTCTCAGCGTTAATATGCCATGTGTAGATGTTTTATCCAGTGTTTTAACACGCTTAGTGAATTCTTGTTCAGTGTCCGCCAGCCATCCATCGAAGTTATCTGCAAGGGTTCCTGATAGTTCTGGCAGTGCTGATTATGTTGACATGATTTTCAAGTGGATCATTCAAGATGCATTCCAGGACTACAAGTATTGGAGAGGAAAGGGGCTCTGACGAATCCCAACTGATTTATGGTACAACTTTCCAGTGGGCCGTTTGTAAACACTGCACTGGTCGCTTTGGAGTACATTGCTGGATGTTGATGATTAAGTTTGTCCCGATATATCGGATTTCTTCATGCTGGCCTATAGCAGCTCTGTACAGGCCCTGTCAAACGCCATTTGGAGGTCTGTGAGGACCTGATAGAACTCCTCCTGGTGTTCCAGGTGTTTTCTTTACGAAGGGTTGAAGATCTGTTTGATGAGACTCCTGCCTTTCAGATACAGCGGCGCGTCTGTCTGCAACTGTAATCTATTCGGAACGATTTTGAGGTTCACGTTGGTTCCATTGCTGATCGAACCGATCTTGTGGTCGTTCTGGCAGTATTGGAATTTCCTCTCTGGAAGTGTGACGATTGGTGATCGAGTCTGTTAGGTGTTAGCACCCTCGAGTGTGCCAGATTTGGTTGCAGATGGCAGTTAATACATCAGTTACTGCCGTTCCGCCATACTCGAGTGTTCTGCAGGGATGTTGTGAAAGTTGGCAGCCTTGCCATGTTTCAGCGACTTCACTGCTACTGCAGCTTCTTCGACAGAGTGTTGGAAGGTCATCTCCATTCGATGAATCCTGAACTGTATGCATACCTAGATCTGTTTCGCTCTGTTTGTCGCACAGTCCAAAGAAAAATTCCTCGAGCTTCTTATGATGTTTTCTCCCTGTATGAGACAGTTAACGCCTTTGTCCTGAGTGGGGCTGACTTTGATGTGTGTTGGGAAGTTTTTTCTCAGATTTAAAGGCTCTTTGTGTTGTTATTCAAGTCCTTAAAGCTTTCACGCTCTTATTTTCATCACGTGTGACATTCATCACCATCATCATTTTTTTTTTCTCCTCATTCCGTCCATCATTCATTGTCATCATTTTCCACTCCTCACACCTCCTCATTCTTCATCATTCTTGCGTTCTTCTTTGCTGTCCCGTCTGCCATTCACAATCACACGTTCTCCTGTTCTCATCCCGTCCACCATGCTTAAAGTTCTGCCGTTAATCATTCATCGTTCTGGAGTTTCTCATCATTATCAATCTCACGCTCTTTTCTTTTCTCGCAGGCTCATCATTCATTTATCGTTCTGGCGTTCTCTTTTTTCCTCTCCGGTCCGTCATTGATCCTTCTCTCCAGTCGTCGTCTCCTCTTGACCGTCATAGTTCATTACCACGTTCTCCACTTTTCTCCAGTCGACCGTAATCGGTTTTATGTTTTGCACATCCGTTCCTGTCTATCATTCATCCTTCTCACCTCCTGCTCACGCCATCTGGTCTTTCATTCATCATTCTCGATACGTCTTACTGTTGTTTCTACTACTCCTCCTCCTCCACCACCTCCTCTCTCTCTCTCTCTCTCTCTCTCTCTCTCTCTCTCTCTCTCTCTCTCTTTCATGCCATCTCTCGTCTATCATTCATCATCTCTCGCTGAGTCTTTCTCACTCTCTCTGTCTCTCTCCGTCTCTCTCTGTGTCTCTGTCTCTCTCTCTCTCTCTCTCTCGAGAGAGAGAGAGAGCAAAACCTAAAACAAAAATGAGATGTGATGGAAAAGTGTTTTCAAAAAAATTCTCTCCCTCTCTCTCTCTCTCTCTCTCTCTCGAGAGAGAGAGAGCAAAAACTAAAACAAAAATGAGATGTGATGGAAAAGTGTTTTCAAAAATCATTTCATATTTATTTCATGCATCATCTTACATTTTTTTTTATCTATCCGATTCTGTTTTTCTTTTTATTCTCGATGATTTTTATGCATTTTTTTTTCCGTTTAATTTATT
>JADBJO010021494.1:27500-29445 GCA_016801955.1 Conus betulinus
TGGAGTTAGTATGTTGTTTTCATTGTTGTTGTTGTTGTTGTTGTTCTTCTCTTCTTTTTTTCTTCTTCTTCTTTATCTCCTTCTTTGTCCTCCTCCTCCTCCTTCTTCTTCTTCTGCTCCTCCTCCTCCTCCTTCTTCTTCTTCTTCTTCTTCTTCGTACGTTCGTTCGTTTGGGAAACAAAACTGGAAGGACGAAGTCACCACCACTACCAACTTTGACGTTTGTTTCCTTGCACCCCATTCGCCGACACCAATTAAAAGTAACTGCAAGCAGAACTTCGTGACGGAGAGAGACTACCAAACAGAAAGACGCGAATGAAGGGAAAGTGCAGAGAGAGAGAGAGAGAGAGAGAGAGAGAGAGAGAGAGAGAGAGAGAGAGAGTAGGACAAGTGTCCCACATTTACTTGTTACCCTCAAGGAACGTTGTAGAAGACAAGGGTTCAGCAAACACAAACTTCGAGATGTAAAAACTCCAGTACTCTGTAAGGCAGTTAACAAGCGGCAAATAGGCAGCTGGAGATGTATTGAAAGGTAGAAAGACGTCAGGGACAGGAGTCTCCTCATCCACCCCATCAACTTCTCCAACCCCCATCCCACTCCACCCCATAGACAAATTGTCACTTTTTTTCCTGGCCGACAGGATCTCCAGACGTCTCATGGTCTGTTCAGTAAGTACTTCGTTTTCACTTTCCCCCACGACGACGACGACGATGACAACGACTTTCCCCCACTATTTTTGTCCACTGCTGCTTGCTTTTATACACATGTCAGTTCTTTAACCTTCATTCTTTCAGATTCTTCAGAGCCGTCGTTGAATGATTCGAGCGGCAGTCTCTACTTCAAACGGTGGTGTCATTAAAACTGATTGAAAGACTAACCAGACGTTGTTGTCAATGCGGGCATAACAAGGTGGTGTCACGCCCCCTCTGCTAAATCAAACCAGGCCAGTTCTGAGCAGTCCTGAGAGAGTGTCGTCCGACGGGTGACGCTTGGAAACCCATCTTCCGCATCAGCCTTCACCACTGCAGTGCAATGAAAGCTAGCATTATGACACCTCTCTGTCTCACTTCGCCTTCATGTGTCCACACCTTCTGTAAGTATTAGTTACTTGTCGAGAATTAAAGAGAAAAATAAAAAAACAAAGATAAAGATACACCCGAAGGTGGGTGTAGGACCCAGAGAAGTACTGCCCTCAACTGCCGAACAAATCAGCTGGGGGCAATTTTGCACCACACTTGGAAGCACCGCCTTAGGGTGCAGGAGAGCGTGTGAGACTTCAAAGTGAAAGCTTGGCCGTGTCTGGAGTTGTACTGTCATCGCCTGTCAGCAGAACAGCAACGAGTGGGGCTACGGGATGCACACGGCAGTTGCTTGGCGGTGGCGTTTTTTTTTTTTTTTTGCCAGTCGGCTCTGCAGTGAGAAATACGGGCTGTTACACCCATGGGCACGTTCGTGGAGTTTTTGTGGTGTCACATCCGTCAGCCATTACATAATGGCATCTGCCGGGGAGCAAGTATGGTCCCTTCACGTGTTAATGGAATGCCTCGAACTGCACCCAATGTGAACACAGCGCAGGCTTCCAAGGGTGGTGCAGGAGAGGCTCCCAGCTGGTTTGTTCGGCAGTTGAGGACAGTAGTTGTCTGGGTCCTACCCGCACCTTCGAGTGTACCTTTTGTTGCTGAACAGTCCTGACAGAGTGCCGTCTGGATGGTGACGCTTGGAAATCCATCTTCCGCACCAGCCTTAATCACTCCAGTGCCATAAAAGCTTGCAACATGACACATCTTTGTCTTACTTCGCCTTTTCGTATGTCCACACACTTCTGTAAGTGTTTGCTCACTTGTCGAGTATGAACAGTGTGGTCCCGTCTGTACAGAACATTTCGTTGTGAGCTGCTTTGTGCAGATGTATCAAAAGGCGTGTTTTTATGTTACAGTACTCTCA
>JADBJO010021495.1:0-7500 GCA_016801955.1 Conus betulinus
TTGAATGGAAAACATAGTCACGGCGAATGGAGCCGCATTGCTAAGAAACATGCAAGAGCACAGGTGATGTAGCTGCATTGAATAGAAAACATGGGTCACGATTAATATAGCCGCATTGCTGATAACATGCAAGATCATAGCTGATGTAGCTGAATTGAGTGGAAAACATAGGTCACGACTAATCTAGCCGCATTGGCGATAAACATGCAAGAGCACAGCTGATGTAGCTGCATTGAATAGAAAGCATGGGTCACGGCGAATGGAGCCGCATTGCTGAGAAACATGCAAGAGCACAGCTGATGTAGCTGCATTGGATAGAAAACATGGGTCCAGCTGATGTAGCTGCATTGAATAGAAAACATAGGTCACGATTAGTATAGCCGCATTGCTGAGAAACATGCAAGAGCACCGCTGATGTAGCTGCATTGAGTAGGAAACATAGGTCACGGCTAATGGAGCCGCATTGCTGAGGAACATGCAAGAGCACAGCTGATGTAGCTGCATTGAATAGAAAACATGGGTCACGGCTAATGGAGCCGCATTGCTGAGAAACATGCAAGAGCACAGCTGATGTAGCTGCATTGAATAGAAAACATAGGTCACGATTAGTATAGCCGCATTGCTGAGAAACATGCAACAGCACAGCTGATGTAGCTGCATTGAGTAGGAAACATAGGTCATGGCTAATATAGCCGCATTGCTGAGGAACATGCAAGATCACAGCTGATGTAGCTGCATTGAGTTGAACATAGAGGGCACGGCTAATAGCGCCGCATTGCTGAGAAACATGCAAGTAATGTAGCTGAATTGTGGAAAACAAGTGGTAGAATGATGATGAGAGACATGCAAAACAAACATAGTTACGGCTAATGTAGTCGCGTTGCTATGAAACATGCAAAACATAGTTACGGCTAATGTAGTCGCATTGCTATGAAACGTCCAAGTTAAGGTTGTTGTAGCTGCATTGAGGGCCAATAGTCCTAGTTATGGCTGATATGGCCGCGTCGCAGCGAAACGTGCACCGTCACAGCTGAAGAGCTGCATTGTAACAGAAACCAGTCAAGGAACAAAACAGGAGGGACCTCAAATAGGTACTCCTGGTAATCTTTAGTGGTAATCTTTACTGATGTAACGACTGCTGATGAACATGGTAAAAGACAACCAAAATCAAAAGCAACATTCTGCCATGACAGTTGTAAAAGGCACCGATTTTATTTTATTTTATTTTATTTTATTTTATTTTATTTTATTTGTTATTTTTATTTATTTTTATTATTTTTTTTTTTTATTTTTTTTTTATTTTTTTTTTTTATTTTTTATTTTTTTTTAAAGCGCCTTAAAAATACATAACTTCTGTGTCTGGTATTCCGTCATTTATCGATTCCCCTTGCGGGTATGAGAGATGGTGTATAAGACGAAATTTACCTTTCTCTTTCTTGGGCACCAGACCTATCGGTGAAATGGTAAGGTTTGAAAACGGTTTCTCCTTAAATGGGCCTGCTAGTCGTCCTAGTCGACATTCATGTGTAGTTTACTACTCACTATTTCAGGGTGGTCGTCTGTGGATGCTGAGTTAGTCGTCCTAGTCTGCATTCATTGTCCAGTTTACTACTCACTATTTCAGGGTGGTCGTCTGTGGATGCTAAGTGAAGGGCTTCCTTACGGGCTTCCTTATGGGTTAAAGAGCCCTTGTAACCGACTCGGAAGCCCCATCTGAAACCTTCGCTAAGGAATACTGCTAATTCCCTGTCATACCCTATTAGGTAGCGTTCTAACATTTCATGCTTGACTGGCTTGGTAGGACTCTACTGTCGCACTTTTCTAAGTGTGGTGGGATTGGGTTGGTTTCCGTCTGTGTGGTGGGTGGAACCATGCACACGTCATAAGCAACACCTCAAAGACCTTGTGTTAATTTGATGTTACGTTTTTCTGGGTCTAGGCCAAATTCATTTGCCAATCTTTAAAGCAGTCCAAGTTTGCGTCAGTACTTTCTGTATTCTCATTAAATGGATCCAAAGAAAATGACATTGCTGGAATTTGGATGGGTGTTATACAATTCTTGGTCATCAACTATCCACTAAGTACAACAAAAGCAAAGAATCACACGATGTAAATATCAAAATGAATTGATTATAACGTCAACCACACACACTCTTATTATTTGCTGTGTAAGATAATCGTTCACACACAACAAACAAAAAGATTTCCCTCCTGGACTCCCACTCAATCAGCCTATTTGCACTTAATTCTGCTCTTTGTCCAAATTTTTGGACTAGCCAAAGGAAATAAAATTTTGAGTGAATTGTATTTAACAATCCAAAGTGAAATTTACAATCCCGGACGAGCCCCCACGTCGATGTGAAGTTGTTTTTTTTTTTTTTTTTTTTTTTTTTTTTTTTTTAAAACCGGAGCACACGATCGCAAAGGGGAGGCGATCGGCCGCGCGTAGAGGTATAAATATACAAGCTAAATAATAAAATAATATATACTAGTACCGTGATATAATAAACACAGCACAGTGATATAATAAACGCGCGCAAGGGGTAGGTGAGCGAAGACTCGCGTGTGTGATGTGCCTGGGGATCAAGAAATGGTGGGAAACTCGATCACGGTCCACATCACCGTCACCGAAAAGTGCTGAGTAACGCTGTGTGAACGAAGTACAAATGCGATCGCGAAGGTAGGTCGTGATCGCTATGCACACGTTGAAGAACGATAAATGATGCGATAAATGATGAGCAAAAAAATGGAAAACGAGAAATGTAGTAGCCAAACCACGTGTAGCACAGTGGACTTATTAAGATGAGCCGACGGGAGAAAGCCGACCGGCGCAAGGAAGATGGCGGCCGAGACCGGCCACGCGGTCGTCGCCCAAGTAGTGGTGTGAGCGTCGCACAAGTAGTGTGGCGTGACTGGAAAATAAATAGCAGGAGGGCCTTAAGGAAAGGCGCGCGCGGTCTAGAAAGGCCGAACCAAACAACCTGGCGTGGGGTAAACGGCGATAACCACGAACCGGGTTACGCGTATAACCACGAACCGGGACAACGACGATCGCCAAAATAAGTCAAGTGCTAGAAATACTAGCCCACCGATAGCCTCACACGGCAAGTGTAACAAAGGTTTAGCACAAGCCACAAGTGAATGAGTCAAGAATGCGAACACAAGCAAACTGTACACAAACGCAAAGTACAGGCGAGAAAGAGCACAAGACTTATCTTGTTTGGGCGACAGGAATTTTTTCGTGGAGCAGAGAGTGCGTCTTCACTGCTAGCGTGCTACTCGAAAAAGGAAGTGCTTTTTTGCTTGCCTGACATACGTCGAAAAGGGGAGTGTTTTTTTGCGCATGCCTGACATGCGTTAAGACTTTTGTCTTGCCGGAAAATACCGGAATAATCGCACTCCGCCACAAATTCCCTTATGTCCCATAAGAACTTTTATGCCACTCTAGTTACTGTTCATGACAAACACATTAAACAGTACACAGATTCGCCCCACCACTCATGTATCGCCGTCCAAGACCCACAAACACTATTGCAATTATGTCCCCACTCGTCCTCTTGTTCACAATTGTTCAGTGTGCACAACGCACACGCATGTCCATTCAGAACAGACACACCAGACAAGAGTTGCGTTTCCTGTCACCACCACACTGCTGATGGATGGGGCACACGATTGGCCGTGTGATGCTCTGCGCCACACTAGACCTCCGGTCACACCTCACAGCATCCTCGACACCCTTCCCTGTAACACTAGTGTCCATCCCGTAATTTCCCTCCGATAAAGACCCCAAGGGAAGCAATGACCACGTGTTCTCCCAGCGCTGCCAGGTCGCCACAAGATGCAGGCGAGTAGTTATCAGCCAGCCACCCCTATGGTCAGCAGACACTCCCCCCTCATGCCCAAGCTGCGGTGATGTAGGGCGAAGAGCACAGACAAAGGGGTTTATCAGGTCAATTAAACACTAGGTCTGGAAGAGTTGTGGACAGATAGGGGCAGACATTGAAAGGGTCAAGGGCATCAGAATGGGGCGAGGACAGGGTCAGAAGGATGCAGGAAGAGTCCACACTTAACGGTCGACCCTGGGGATGACCAGTGTTGCATCAGGTTCCTCGATGGAGACGATAGGGGTCTCCGCTGTGACGCCAAGCAGCCCAACGTAGGGTTCTGTCCCAATCAGGCCAAGACTGTCAACAGGGGGATCTTTACAAATCAATTAGAGAAAGAGCACAATCCTTAGAATCCAGATCCTATATCATCACCACAACTTGACTAAACACTTTGTCACTAGTCAGATGCATGCATGAGTCCACCCCACACAAACATGGATCGCTCATAGCAAACGGGGCTCAATCCACACGAACTCAAGTCACACTATGGGTTCACCCGCGTACCAAGATCAGCACTCACAATGAGCTAAAACCCGACCCAAACAGTCGAACCCAGATACATTCCATACCATCAATACAACCAAAATATACCCAATCCAAACCTACAGAAAAGAACGTAATAGAATACACCAACCAAAAGTTACAAAACGCATCCCCATTATATAATAAATCTCTCAATGCTCTCAAGCGCGTGACCAGAATCAACAGAGCTTAATGCATAAATTTTCACCAAGCATTATCAAAATTTATACTGCAGTTCACACTTCATCAGTGATCGACGCCTGAAAAGGAAGATAACTACATGTCCAAACGGATTTTGAATTCAGACAGCATGGCAACTTCATATATCCCAGAGATAATGTACTTTACAAATAATAATAATAATAAAAATTAACTAACGTCTCCGCATCACGAACACCGCGAGCCTAACCAACCTGGCGATAATTAAAACAGCGCAAGGCACTCACTAAGAGCCCTAAACATCTGGCTTACCGACAATACCAAAGTAGACAGCCCTATATACACCACCCTTAGTCTACACCTGCTATAACCCCACTAGTGGCAATAACTACCACTCAAGGACAGCAACGAGCCTGAAGCTACGCCGCAAGCTGGCAACAGCTACACTGTGCAGCAAACAGACAAAAGGCGGTTGCAACCAGGTACAGTCTGCTGCTCTCATACCAGCTGAGGCACAAGCTGAAGTTTACATAACAACTACCACACGACTCGCTACCACACTGATGTTGAACAATGCAACCGCTGGTTTTTCAGGCTCCTCTCCCTAACTATCCCAGCAGTACGTGGACACATGGACTACCACGGACTAGCTTGGCAATACACCACAAGATACTAGTCTGCAACTCTTGGTGAACGAATCACCCACAATAAAACTATCTGGCCAAGAACCACACCTCCTGCAGTCTTGCCAGCCTAGATCAAGAAAAAAAAAGAAAAAAAGGAAAAACTCGACGACCTTGCTGATTCCTACTCAGAAAACGTTTCAAACCTGCACCCCCACCTGTTGAGAGAACTTGAGTGGCCCACCTTGTCAATTGAAGCTACACACGCATACACGCGCATCAAACACAAATACCACACACACGCAACTCTCACTCACAATCACACAGACACTACACAAACTCACACAGCACTACGGCATGCACAAAGACAGCCAGTGTATACAAAGCCGGCTGACACAGTTCATTTGGCCTAAAAATAGAATAAAAGCGTAGAGTAGGGCAAGATACAAACTAGATCGAAATCTCCACGCTCTCTATCGGCTTTAAAATAACAAACTTATAGTAAATTTACCCCAGAGCGCGGTACACCCCCCCCCCCCCCCCCCCCCCCCCCCCCAAAACTGACACTAAAACGGCCACACCGCTGATGACAGAGCGCAAACAGACTGCTCATAGATCGTGCTAGCGTGAACATGGTAACGACGACAGTAGAACATGCAGGCTCGGACCTGACAGTCTGTGTGTGCGTGTCTGTGTGTGCGTGCGCGCGCATGTGTGTGTGTGTGTGTGTGTGTGTGTGTGTGTGTGTGTGTGAGAGAGAGAGAGAGAGAGAGAGAGAGAGAGAGAGAGAGAGAGGATTCTACTCTGTGTGGGAGACACAAACGTTTTCGTCTGTTCACAGTCTCTGTGGAAATGTTCGTAATTCATTGAAGACATTTACATACGTGTATGGAATAATGCTGTAGAATCTAGTAATAAGTGTTTATTTTACAGAAATTTTAAAACAGAGTTTTGCCGTGAAAAATATATTGAATTGTTACGTGATATCCATATACACCCACTGATTCGAGTTCGCTGTAGTAATCATAAACTCATGATAGAAATTGACAGACGATTCGGAATACCTCACGATGAACGATTGTGTCGGGGATTGCGACCAGAATGACCTTGGTGATGAGTTTCATTTTGTATGAATTGTTTTAAAACATAACGACATTAGAAATCAGTTTATACCAAGAAAAGTTACATGTATAAAGTCCACGTTTAACTATTGTCGTTTGCTGTGTGGTGGTAAAAAAGTGTTGCTAAATTTAGCGGAGTTTCTGAAACTTAGTAAAGTTGGGTAACATTATAATAATTATATTCAGTGTGTTAATCATATGGAATTTTTTTTATGTTTAAATTGTTTCATTTATATTTGTTTGATTTGTTTGAAGTCCTCCATGCTCCATAAGGGGTCACAGGATGAAAATCTTTGAATCTTTGTGTGTGTGTGTGTGTGTGTGTGTGTGTGTGTGTGTGTGTGTGTGTGTGTGTGTGTTTAGATTCGTTTGTCTACGGGTTTTTTTTTGGTGGCGCTTTCACTAACATTTAAAACGTATTCGTCCGTTTACGTAAATGTTTTTGTACGTCTTTGCCTATACGTTTTTTTTTTTTTTTATCTTTTTTTAATGTCATAAGTCCTGAAGACGGTCTATGACCGAAACATTGAAGATTTTTGTTCTGGTTTTTTTTTTTTGTTTTTTGTTTTGTTTGTTTGTTTTTGTTTGTTTTTCTGTTCGTTTGTTTTTCTTTCTGTTTTAAAATCTTCTGATCATCCTAAACGGCATTTTGTATAGTCCACACATGATCTGCAGTCAAAATATGTTTTATTATTCTGTCACATGGTGCGTTCGACGTGCATCACGCGACAGCATCAGCTTGACTAGTAAGGCTTCAATGAGGTAAAAACTGCTCAAACAACTTCTTTACGGTAAAAAAGGCCTCTGTTCACAACTATTTATTTTGAAATAAAGTCTATCAAAAGACATGAGAAATCAATTCTCTCTCTCTCTCTCTCTCATCTCTCCTCTCTCTCTCTCTCTCTCTCTCTCTCTCTCTCTCTCTCTCTCTCTCTCTCTCTCTCTCTCTCTCTGTTTCCTTGTTTGTTCTGTGTGCTCTATGCTGTCATATCTGCTAGGCGATTCGGTTCTCGTAAGCAGCATTTCTTTGAAGATGAGGGCATGTGTTCGTTTTCTTGTGGGAGCAAGAGTTACTGTACTTGTTTGTTGTTTATTGGAACAGAACCTCGTTTTGCATTGTGTTTTGTGTGTCTGAGGTGTCTGTAGCCTCTTGTCAGCAATGCTGTGGCCTGTTAAGTCGTCCAGTCA
>JADBJO010021495.1:12500-17500 GCA_016801955.1 Conus betulinus
CGTTGTGTGTGTGTGTGTGTGTGTGTGTGTTCACATTTAACGTGATCACAGAGTGCGCTTGCGTGCGTGTGTGTGCGTGTGCGTGCGTGCGTGCGTGTGTGCGTGCGTTGCGTGGGTGTGTGTGTGTGTGTGTGTGTGTGTGTGTGTGTGTGTGTGTGTGTGTGTGTGTGTGTGTGTGTTCGATTAACCTTGATGGGGGGGGGGGGGGGGGGTGATGGCATCCACACGCTTCAACTGTTTCAGTCTCTCTCTGTTCTCTAATGATCATGTTTGTCTGAATTGGCTTTTAACACACACACACACACACACACACACACACACACACACACACACAAATACACAAGCGCACCTGTGGATTCAGGTATGCTTACACACACAACACACACACACGCGCGCGCGCGCGCGCGCGCATTCACACACACACACACACAAACATACATACATACATACACACACAAGCGCAGGCAAATAAACAAAATAACCCCAACTGCAAATAAAAATGCAGACTTTGTAAAAACTTTACCGCGCTGAAAGCACAATGTATATATAGGTCACTCATTAAAAAAAAAAAAAAGTCATATGCCCATACTGGTTTGTAGTAACCTATGACGTAATGCTTGTTACTAAAGTATATAATGTAATATAAACTTTTTTTCTAAAGGAAAAACTGAAATCGTCTCTCTTGAAGAAGCATCTCTAAAACTCAGAAAAGAACATTCCAAACTTTATGCAGACTATACTATTCTTGGTGTGCAAATCGTATTTTTGAAGTGGTTCACTTGTTTGACAAGGAAAAGCGTCCATTCTGATGTTCCAGAATAGGAAAGTCACATACGGCTTCCAAAGCACGGAAAAGCAACAATCTTCAGAGAGACATAGTAGATCAGAAACACACAGCAGGAAAGAAGCACACACACACACACACAGAGGAGTGGGGGGGGGGGGGGGGGGGGGGGGGGGGGGGGGGGGGGAGGGGGGGGGGGGGGGGGGGGGGGGGGGGGGGGGGGGGGGGGGGGGGGGGGGGGGGGGGGGGGGGGGGGGGGGGGGGGGGGGCGACTCTGGTTGTGCAAGTCAATCTTGAATTCGACGAAGACATAGACCTGGTGACGTTAGTTTTACGACTCAATAGTACACGGTTCTGATATTCGCGTTGTGGTTGCAATATCCTCTTTCAAATCTAAAAATTAGTGTTTTTTTTTTTGTTTATTTTTGCTTAGTTTTTGTTTTTAAATAAAACATACTACAAAACAAAAAAAAAAAAATCTGCCCTCCATCCCACAAGAGGACGTGTACTGTACTTGTGTTTTACATGCAGAAAAACAGCTTTTTTCTTTTTTTTTTTTTTTTTTGCAAGTTCCTCAACTTGTTTGAATCTCCACCTAACCACGAAGGCCTCTCACAGCTACGGCCAGATAAACAGTTCCACTGACAACACAAAGAAGTGGGAGAAGAAGAAAGAAGGGGAAGGGTGGGGGTGGGTGGTGGGCGAGGGGGGGGGGGGGGGGGGGGAGATGAACAACAGAAAACGCGAACGACACATTGTAAACAGCCGTCCCGTGAACACGGGGCAGCTGAAAAATAGTCACGTTGGCTACAGTGCCGACGAACCCACAGGCTTGGATGGGAAGAGCTTCGTTTCCTGGAGTCTCCTGGGATGGTTGTGGGTATCCCGGAGATGGTGAAGAAACTCCCAGAGCAGGTGACGGCCCAGGAGATGGACCTGGGTATGCTGGGGGTGGAGGATATGCCGCTGGGGAGACGGCAGGGGGTGCGGGTTGATAGCCTTGGCCTGGAGCAACGCCTTGAGGCGGTGGGCAGACAGCTTGTCCTTGGGTTCTTTGTTGGTTCTTCTTCTTTCTGTAGCAGTAGACCCCAATGCACACAGCGACGGCAACAATGACCACGCCAACGATCAATATCATAGTAGCTTGGTTAGACATACCCATTTGGTCATTCTTCATTTTGCAGCAGCCTACCGACTCGTCGCAGCAGTCGGGCTTGTCGGAGGTGCATGTCTGCAAACGTCTACTTGTCATCCAGGTGGTAACTGAATGAGGATTCCCGGATGCGTCGGTTATATTCCTGTACACTCTCCTCCTCGTCATGCGATAGCATTGTTTCGTATTCCGTTATGATTTGAATCGGCCGCATCTTGGCAAACCAGCGTAAGAAAGAAGATGACCACAGTCGCTGAATGTAACAAAAGATGGAAACGGACGGTCATTCTGGAGTTTCTTCTCACAACTGCTTGTCGTTGCACACAAATTCAGTCATGGTTTTCTTGTCTTCTGTGTCATAGAGACTTCACACAGAGCTAGATCTTTGGAAAAAAAAATGACAACTTTCGCTGTTTTCGCCGGAAAAAAGATCCCTTGGCCCTCCTGTATTCGTTTATACGATGGCTGTTTTTCTGTCTCTCACTTGCGATCATCTCCTGTATTTTCTTACCATCTTAGCTGGTCGAATCTCGTACAACTGAAACAAAATGCCTCCTTTCAGGGCAGTTGCAGTTGTGAAAACAACCCCCTTACTTCAAACTTTTGTTGCACATCAAAACAAAAAAACGTCATATCGGTAAATGTCATCATATATGACAAAGTAAAACAAAAAGATCTGAAAAAAAATCTTCAACGTTTTGGTCATAGACCGTCCTCAGGACTGATGAAATAAAAGTAAAGTCAAACAACTTCGTCTTGGCAATGACGTATGAAAACATATACGTAAAGGGACGAATACGTGTTTAAAGGTGTGTGTGTGTGTGTGTGTGTGTGTGTGTGTGTGTGTGTGTGTGTGTGCGTGCGTGCGTGCGTGCGTGTGTGTACGTGCTTGCGTGCGCGCGCGCGCGCGCGCGCGCGTGTGTGTGTGTGTGTGTCCGAGCGCGCGCGCGCCTACGTGTGTGCGTGCGTGTCCGCGTGCGCTCGCGCGCGTGTATGTGTATGTCTGTGTCAGGTTCGCTAAGACCTGAGCTGACGCTATAGACAGACAGAGAGAGTTTACAGCCTAATCTAATTACTTCTAAACAGACCTAGGACAACTGAACACAGATTAACATTCACACAACATTTATTGACCGTGGATACATGAACATTTTTACCGACAATATGAGCATGACAACCTTTTACCCCAATCAATCCTTCCCACACCAACAAAGCACGCCCCAACCAACACTCTCACTCGCATACACTCAATCACATCGCATCCACGTCTCCGCCACGAGCTCCGTCCACTGCAACCGGCAGTACCTAGAGACGTTCACACCACGTAGGTCATAAGACACATGACACATAGCATCAACATAATGCATATAACACAGTGCCAAAGTTAATCACAGACAGAGAGCCCAACGGACTCCAACAACATGGATAATACCCAAGGCCAAAATCACACTGCCAATTTATGCCACCCTAGTTATTGTTCACAACAAACACATTAAACAGTACACAGATTCGCCCCCCACCACTCATGTATCGCCATCCAAGACCCCCAAACACTATTGCAATTATGTCCCACTCCAACTGTTGTTCACAATTGTTCAGTGTGCACAACGCACACGCACACGCATGTCCATTCAGAACAGACACACCAGACAAGAGTGCGTTTCCTGTCACCACGCTGCTGACGGATGGGGCACACGATTGGCCGTGTGATGCTCTGCGCCACACTAGACCTCTGGTCACACACCTCACACCATCCTCGACGCCCTTCCCTGTAACACTGGTGTCCATCCCATAGTTTCCCTCCGATAAAGACCCCAAGGGAAGCAATGACCACGTGTTCTCCCAGCGCTGCCCGGTCGCCACAAGATGCAGGCGAGTAGTTTATCAGCCAGCCACCCACTGTGGTCAGCAGACACTTGCCCCTCATGCCCAAGCTGTGGTGATGTAGGGCGAAGAGCACGGACAAAGGTGGTTATCAGGTCAATTAAACACTAGGTCTGGAAGAGGTTGTAGACAGATAGGGGTAGACATTGAAAGGGTCAAGGGCATCAGAATGGGGCGAGGACAGGTTCGGAAGGATGCAGGAAGAGTCCACACTTAATGGTCGACCCTGGGATGACCGGTGTTGCATCAGGTTCCTCGATGGAGACGATAGGGGTCTCCGCTGTGACGCCAAGCAGCCCAACGTAGGGTTCTGTCCCAATCAGGCCAAGACTGCCCAACAGGAGGATCTTTACAAATCAATTAGAGAAAGAGCACAAATCCTTAGAATCCAGATCATACATCATCACCACAACTTGACTAAACACTTTGTCACTAGTCAGATGCATGCACGAGTCCCCCCGCACACAAACATGGATCGCTCATAGCAAACGGGGCTCAATCCACGTGAACTCAAGTCACACTATGGGTTCATGCATACCAAGATCAGCACCCATAATGAGCTAAAAACCGACCCAAACAGTCGAACCCAGATACATTCCATACCATCAATACAACCAAAATATACCCAATCCAAACCTACAGAACTTAATAGAATACACAAACCAAAAGTTACAAAACTCATCCCCATTATATAATAAATCTCTCAATGCTCTCGAGCGCGTGACCAGAATCAACAGAGCTTAATGTATAAATTTTCACCACGCATTATCAAAATTTATACTGCAATTCACACTTCATCAGTGATCGACGCCTGAAAAGGAAGATAACTACATGTCCAAACGGATTTTGATTTCAGACAGCATGGCATCTTCATATATCCTGGAGATAATATACTTTACAAAATAATAATAATAAAAAAAATTAACTAACATCTCCGCATCACGAACACCGCGAGCCCTACCAACCTGGCGATAATTAAAAAACAGCGCAAGGCACTCACTAAGAGCCCTAAACATCTGGCTTACCGACAATACCAACGTAGACAGCCCTATACACCACCCTTAGTCTACACCTGCTATAACCCCACTAGTGGCAATAACTACCACTCAAAGACAGCAACGAGCCTGAAGCTACGCCGCAAGCTGGCAACAGCTACACTGTGCAGCAAACAGACAAAAG
>JADBJO010021495.1:20000-29441 GCA_016801955.1 Conus betulinus
TTTAACACTAGGCCTGTTTTGACAACACACGGTTTTTTCCCCCCCTAAGTGAGCAACAGACGCATCTCATGCTGCGAACTTCATGACCAGATTTTTCAAATAAGTTTTCGTAGGTTCGCCGAAAAGACAAAGACAAACAAGTTACGAGACAAAAGACGATGCATTTCGACCTCTCAGGTCTTCTTCAGGCAAGAGAAACAACGTTCAGGACAATAAAAACGAAGAAGAACGAGCAATCGCTTATCTTCTAGTAATACAGCGCCAGATGGGCGTTGAAATGACTGAAACTAACTTCATGATCGGAATGAATTTCCCCGACACCTGTCGAAACTGTGTCCACAAGTTCACAAAAGGCCTAGGAAAGCGTGCACGTTTCAGTAGGGTGTCGCGCGTGTATGTGTATGTCTGTGTCAGGTTCGCTAAGACCTGAGCTGATGCTATAGACAGACAGAGAGAGTTTACAGCCTAATCTAATTACTTCCAAACAGACCTAGGACTACTGAACACAGATTAACATTCACACAACATTTATTGACCATGGATACATGAACATTTTTACCGACAATATGAGCATGACAACCTTTTACCCCAATCAATCCTTCCCACTCCAACAAAGCACGCCCCAACCAACACTCTCACTCACATACACTCAATCACTTCGCATCCACGTCTCTGCCACGAGCTCCATCCACTGCAACTGGCAGTACCTAGAGACGTTCACACCACGTAGGTCATAAGACACATGACACATAGCATCAACATAATGCATATAACACAGTGCCAAAGTTTATCACAGACGAAGAGCCCAACGGACTCCAACAACATGGATAATACCCAAGCCAAAATCACACTGCCCAATTTATGCCACACTAGTTATTGTTCACAACAAACACATTAAGCAGTACACAGATTCATCCCTCCACTCATGTATCGCCGTCCAAGACCCCCAAACACTATTGCAATTATGTCCCACTCCAACTGTTGTTCACAATTGTTCAGTGTGCACAACGCACACGCATGTCCATTCAGAACAGACACACCAGACAAGAGTGCGTTTCCTGTCACCACGCTGCTGATGGACGGGGCACACGATTGGCCGTGTGATGCTCTGCGCCACACTAGACCTCTGGTCACACCTCACAGCATCCTCGACGCCCTTCCCTGTAACACTGGTGTCCATCCCGTAGTTTCCCTCCGATAAAGACCCCAAGGGAAGCAATGACCACGTGTTCTCCCAGCGCTGCCCGGTCGCCACAAGATGCAGGTGAGTAGTTATCAGCCAGCCACCCACTGTGATCAGCAGACACTTGCCCCTCATGCCCAAGCTGCGGTGATGTAGGGCGAAGAGCACGGACAAAGGTGGTTATCAGGTCAATTAAACACTAGGTCTGGAAGAGGTTGTAAACAGATAGGGGTAGACATTGAAAGGGTCAAGGGCATCAGAATGGGGTGAAGACAGGGTCGGAAGGATGCAGGAAGAGTCCACACTTAATGGTCGACCCTGGGATGACCGGTGTTGCATCAGGTTCCTCGATGGAGACGATAGGGGTCTCCGCGCTGTGACGCCAAGCAGCCCAACGTAGGGTTCTGTCCCAATCAGGCCAAGACTGCCCAACAGGGGAATCTTTACAAATCAATTAGAGAAAGAGCACAAATCCTTAGAATCCAGATCCTACATCATCACCACAACTTGACTAAACACTTTGTCACTAGTCAGATGCATGCACGAGTCCACCCGCACAAACATGGATCGCTCATAGCAAACGGGGCTCAATCCACGCGAACTCAAGTCACACTATGGGTTCACGCGTACCAAGATCAGCACCCACAATGACCTAAAAACCGACGCAAACAGTCGAACCCAGATACATTCCATGCCATCAATACAACCAAAATATACCCAATCCAAACCTACAGAACTTAATAGAATACACAAACCAAAAGTTACAAAACTCATCCCCATTATATAATAAATCTCTCAATGCTCTCGAGCGCGTGACCAGAATCAACAGAGCTTAATGTATAAATTTTCACCAAGCATTATCAAAATTTATACTGCAATTCACACTTCATCAGTGATCGACGCCTGAAAAGGAAGATAACTACATGTCCAAACGGATTTTGATTTCAGACAGCATGGCATCTTCATATATCCCGGAGATAATATACTTTACAAAATAATAATAATAAAAAAAATTAACTAACATCTCCGCATCACGAACACCGCGAGCCTAACCAACCTGGCGATAATTAAAACAGCGCAAGGCACTCACTAAGAGCCCCTAAACATCTGGCTTACCGACAATACCAACGTAGACAGCCCTATACACCACCCTTAGTCTACACCTGCTATAACCCCACTAGTGGCAATAACTACCACTCAAAGACAGCAGCACGAGCCTGAAGCTACGCCACAAGCTGGCAACAGCTACACTGTGCAGCAAACAGACAAAAGATGGTTGCAACCAGGTACAGTCTGCTGCTCTCATACCAGCTGAGGCACAAGCTGAAGTTTACGTAACAACTACACACACGACTCGCTACCACACTGATGTTTAACAATGCAACCGCTGGTTTTTCAGGCTCCTCTCCCTAACCATCCCAGCAGCACGTGGGCACGGACTACCACGGACTAGCTTGGGCAATACACCACAAGATACTAGTCTGCAACTCTTGGTGAACGAATCACCCACATATAAAACTATCTGGCCAAGAACCACACCTCCTGCAGTCTTGCCAGCCTAGATCAAGAAAAAAAAAAAAAAAGAAAAAAAAGAAAAACTCGACGACCTTGCTGATTCCTACTCAGAAAACGTTTTCAAACCTGCCACCTGTTGAGAGAACTTGAGTGGCCCACCTTGTCAATTGAAGCTACACACGCATACACGCGCATCAAACACAAATACCACACACACGCAACTCTCACTCTCACAATCACACAGACACTACACAAACTCACACAGCACTACGGCATGCACAAAGACAGCCAGTGTACACAAAACTGGCTGACACAGTTCATCTGGCCTAAAAATAGACTAAAGGCGTAGAGTAGAGCAAGATACAAACTAGATCTAAACCTCCACGCTCTCTATCGGCTTTAAAATAACAAACTTATAGTAAATTTACCCCCAGCCCGTGGTACAACCCCCCAAAACTGACACTAAAACGGCCACACCGCTGATGACAGAGCGCAAACAGATTGCTCATAGATCGTGATAGCGTGAACATGGTAACGACGACAGTAGAACATGCAGGCTCGGACCTGACAGTCTGTGTGTGCGTGTCTGTGTGTGTGCGCGCGCGCGCATGTGTGTGTGTGTGTGTGTGTGTGTGTGTGTGTGTGTGTGTGTGTGTGTGTGTGTGTGTGTGTGTGTGTGTGTGTGTGTGTGTGTGTGTGTTTGAGAGAGAGAGAGAGAGAGAGAGAGAGAGAGAGAGAGAGAGAGAGAGAGAGAGAGAGAGAGAGTGGAAACAGGATTCTACTCTGTGTGGGAGACACAAAAGTTTTCGTCTGTTCACAGTCTCTGTGGAAAATGTTCGTAATTCATTGAAGACATTTACATACGTGTATGGAATAATGCTGTAGAATCTAGTAGTAATAAGTGTTTATTTTACAAATTTTAAAACAGACTTTTTGCCGTGAAAAATATATTGAATTGTTACGTGATATCCATAATTTTTTTCAATTTTTATATACTCACTGATTCGAGTTCGTTGTAGTAATCATAAACTCATGATAGAAATTGACAGACGATTCGGAATACCTCACGATGAACGATTGTGTCGGGGATTGCGACCAGAATGACCTTGGTGATGAGTTTCATTTTTTTGTAATGAATTGTTTAAAACATAACGACATTAGAAATCAGTTTATACCAAGAAAAGTTACATGTATAAAGTCCATGTTTATTTATTGTCATTTGCTGTGTGGTGGTAAAAAAGTGTTGCTAAATTTAGCGGAGTTTCTAAAACTTACTAAAGTTGGGTAACATTATAATAATCATATTCAGTGTGTTAATCATATGGAATTTTTTTATGTTTAAATTGTTTCATTTATATTTGTTTGATTTGTTTGAAGTCCTCCATGCTCCATAAGGGGTCACAGGATGAAAATCTTTGAATCTTTGTGTGTGTGTGTGTGTGTGTGTGTGTGTGTGTGTGTGTGTGTGTGTTTAGATTCGTTTGTCTACGGTTTTTTTTTTTTCGGTGCGCTTTCACTAACATTTAAAACGTATTCGTCCGTTTACGTAAATGTTTTTGTACGTCTTTGCCTATACGTTTTTTTATCTTTCTTTTTATGTCATAATAAGTCCTGAAGACGGTCTATGACCGAAACATTGAAGATTTTTGTTCTGTTTTTGTTTGTTGTTGTTGTTGTTGCTCGTTGTTTTTCTTTCTGTTTAAAATCTTCTGATCATCCTAAACGGCATTTTGTATTGTTCACAGATGATCTGCAGTCAAAAATATGTTTTATTATTCTGTCACATGGTGCGTTCGACGTGCATCACGCGACAGCATCAGCTTGACTAGTAAGGCTTCAATGAGGTAAAACTGCTCAAACAACTTCTTTACGGAAAAAAGGCCTCTGTTCACAACTATTTAGTTTGAAATAAAGTCTATCAAAAGACATGAGAAATCAATCTCTCTCTCTCTCTCTCTCTCTCTCTCTCTCTCTCTCTCTCTCTCTCTCTCTCTCTCTCTCTCTCTCTCTCTCTCTCTCTCTCTCTCTTTCCTTGTTTGTTCTATGTGCTCTATGCTGTCATATCTGCTAGGCGATTCGGTATCGTAAGCAGCATTTCTTTGAAGATGAGGGCATGTGTTCGTTTTCTTGTGGAGCAAGAGTTACTGTACTTGTTTGTTGTTTATTGGAACAGAACCTCGTTTTGCATGCACTTTGTGTGTCTGAGGTGTCTGTAGCCTCTTGTCAGCAATGCTGTGGCCTGTTAAGTCGTCAAGTCATCATTTTGCTGAGCATTACCGGCAATCACATGAATATGAACACATTAAAATGACATCATCTACATTTTTTTTAACACTAGCCCTGTTTTGACAACACAGGTTTTTTTCCCCTAAGCGAGCAACAGACGCATCTCATGCTGCGAACTTCATGACCAGATTTTTCGAATAAGTTTTCGTAGGTTCGCCAAAAAGACAAAGACAAACAAGTTACGAGACAAAAGACGATGCATTTCGACCTCTCAGGTCTTCTTCAGGCAAGAGAAACAACGTTCAGGACAATAAAAACGAAGAACGAGCAATCGCTTATCTTCTAGTAATACAGCGCCAGATGGGCGTTGAAATGATTGAAACTAACTTCATGATCGGAATGAATTTCCCCGACACCTGTCGAAACTGTGTCCACAGGTTCACAAAAGGCCTAGGAAAGCGTGCACGTTTCAGTAGGGTGTCCCACGACTGCGGCCATGGAGCCAAGGAAAGCCTCAGTCCTAACATCTGGCGTCTGCGGACCATACGTTGAGGCTGATTTTGCGTGACAGCTTCCCCTAAGTCTCCTTTCCGTGGTGGTATTCTCCTTGCCTTCAAAGTGCACACCACCCCCCTTCCCCCCGTCGTCCCCACTACCTGCACTGCAACTTGAGCAAAAACCAGGCTGTGCCTCCGGCAAGTTGTCTTCTGCTTGCAAGATGAGCCGGTTCAAGATGACCCAGCAAAAATCTCTCCCTTGTGATTATAGAAGGGAGATGGCCTGACAGTTTCCACAGTAGACTCTGCTGCCCTTGATTTCGTACAAGTGCTACGATCAGTGCATCTCAAAAGTCTTCTGGCATTTTCTCTCGTTCCCAGATGGCCTATTTGATTTCACTAAACATTTGAACTGCATCTGGCCCAGCAACCTTGTATTTTCTACTGGTATGCCGTCTTTACCTGATGTGCGATCCCAGTTCAATCATTTCATAGTCTTGGTAAGTTCGTCAACTGAAGGAGGTTATTCTAGTTCCTCACTGATTGGCTGTGGAGGTATCTGGTCAATGGCTATGGGCCAACTGTTTAACAGGGTACCAAAATGTGTTTTTCATCGAGTTCTCAAGCCTTCCTCGTCTTTATCCAGCTGTAGACTGCAGACAGGTGGATCTGGAAGAAAGGATCAATAAGTAGTTTTGAGGGCACCAGAGAACGTCTTGGAATTATGTGTGTCTGCATAGTTCTGGACTTCCTCAGATTTCTTGCTCTTTTACATGTATTTCATGTTTCTCAGGTGTGTTTGAGGCCTTGTCTTTCAGATGTTCATGACGGTCTTTCTTTCACATGGAGCTCAGATCGTTTTGTCACGTCACATAGGCACTATCTTAATCCTTCAGAAGCTGAGAGGTGTCTTCATTTTTTCATGGAACTAGTCTTTGGTGTACGCGTTTCTTTGGTCCAAGGACTGCTTTTGCTGTCTCAGTGACGATGCTCTGAAGCTGGATCCACTTTTCAGTGCTCCCCTCAGCATGTGACTCTGCTGATTTCATGTAGAAACTTCTTTCAGTCGGGGTCATGCTTGAGTTTGGCTGTGTTGGAATTAGCTCATACGACCTGAAGGTATCTATAATGGGAGGACACAATTTGGAGTTTCAAGACTGCTCGGATTAATGTGTGGTCGGTCCAGCAGAACGCACCACGCATGCCCTTGTCACGCGTACTTCTTGAATGTGTCTCTGTCCGACTATGGTGTAGTCAGCCAGGTGCCATTGTTTTGACCTTGGGTGCCTCCACTAAGTCTTGAACTTTTCTGCCTGGTGGAATACGGTGTGGGTAAGACACGATGAATATCTGGCGCACTTGTTGGGGAGGAGCAGGCCATTGCTGTTCGTTGTCCCACTCCATGGGGGCCCGGTACTCCTTTCCAGTTTTTTCCGTGTCATTTCCGACACTGGTGTTGAAGTCACCCAGTAACAACAGTTTGTCACGGCAGGAGTGGACCTTATGAGCCAGTCAAGGTCGGAATAGAAGTTCTTCTTTGCTCTATTTGTGCTGGCTAGTGTTGGAGCATAAGCGCTTGTAACTGTTTTATGAGGCGTACACCATTTCCTTCAGGCTGGGTGGGGGATGACTTTCATCAGGCTGGCCCTGATGGCAAGCACCACTCCGTGTGTCCTGTCCTCATCCTCAGCTTTTCCTCACCAAAAGAAAAGCGTAGCCAGCTCCAGCTTCTTTCAGCATTCCTTCTTCACCGTGAAATCTTCTCTCACTGGGAGCGGCAATGTCGATCTGGTATTGTTTCCTTAGCACTAAGGGCCGCTTGTCATTCTGGTCTTGTTGTGCTGTCCCTGGTCATTAGAGTTCGGATGTTCCAGGCTCCAACACGGAGCATCTTCACCTTGTCTTTCTTGACTTTCGAACTCACGTAGATGGGTCCGTCAGCCATAGTAAACTGACTGGACGATCAAGGTCAAGCTATGTTTGGGGTATTTTTTCTTACCCTCTTCTTCGTGTGAGGGTTGGCAAAGCATTCCTGAAAAGGTCTGACCAGTGCCCCCCCACCTGCTGTCGAACGTCTTCATTGCCCTGGTCAAAGTGAGTGACCACCTGGCTGAAGGCCACTTACGTGTACGTTTGTGACCAGGATTTCCTTGTGATTGTTTTCAACTGTCCCTTTCGTCACCTGCCCAGCACCGCAGGACTTTAGTAGGGTCGGTGAACACTGCGCATAATTACCTGTGTGTGGTGAAGCCATTGTACGAGGGGAATCCCATCCTCTTTGCCAGGGAGCTGGTTTGGCAGTGTGTGTGTGTGTGTGTGTGTGTGTGTGTGTGTGTGTGTGTGTGTGTGTGTGTGTGGGGGGGGGGGTGTATGCGTGCGTGTGAATGTGTGTATCCGTGCATGCATGCATGTACATGTGTATTTGTTTATGTGCGCGCACACACGTACACACTAACACACACACCATCACACACACACAATCACACACACACACAATCACACACACACATGTGCGCGCGCACACACACACACACACACACACATGCACTCGGGTACACACACACACACACGTGCGCGCGCGCGCGCGCGCGCGCTCGCGCGAAAAAAACAAAACATAACACACACACACACACACACACACACACACACACACACACACACACACACACACACACACACACACGAGCGCGTCGTGTGTGTGCGTACGTGGTGGGTGGTTGTGTGTATGTATGTATGTATGTATGTATGTATGTATGTATGTATAATGCCTCCTTTCAGGGCAGTTGCAGTTGTGAAAACAACCCCCTTACTTCAAATTTTTGTTGCACATCAAAAAACAAAAAAACGTCATATCGGTAAAGGTCATCATATATGACATACATGTTGTCTTCATTCAGGCGTTGGACCCGTGGATTCGGTGGATGGAGCAGCCGTTCACAGCAGCTTCAATGTCTTCTCCATGTCAGGCATACATGGATGATGTATGTGCCAGTGCTCGCTGTGAGGAGAGCTTACAAGAAATGATAAATAAGACGGAAACCTTCCTGCATTACACCGGAATGGAAGTGAAACACAGAAAGTGTGCCACCATTCATGCACAACGCACAGGAAACAACTGGGCCTCTACAGATGTGACTGAGAACGTCCACGTGACGCTGCAAGGGGAAGATACACCGATGTATGGAAAAGATGAGCCATACCAGTATCTTGGATTTCAAACAAATCTGACTGGAACTTCTGATAAAGAACAACTAGCACAGGCGAGCGAGGAATTCGAAAGAACGCTAGAAAAAATTTCGCTTTCACCTTTACCATTGTGCAAGAAAATTGATGCTGTAAACGTCATGGCTTCTTCAAAATTGAGCTTTTATTACAGCAATTCAAAATTCACAGAAAAACTTCTGAAGACTCTGGAAGATAAGATAGTTGATTTTGTTCGCATTCATCTCAAGCTAAACTCTTCTACCAATCGAGCGCACATGTTCCTTCCCCGAAAACAAGGCGGCCTTGGTCTGTTGAAACCAAGTACCATGTACTACGCCAAACGCATCTCCTTCCTGATCTCTGTTCTGAACAGTGATGACCAACATGTCAGAATGGCAGCGCGCAACAGTTTCCATCTCCACATGGAAAAGAGAAAAGTGCCTCACGCAGATCCAGACGACAGCAATTTTGGAGGATATGCCACAGACTCCGAAGGGAAGTTAAGGAAAGGCAGTAAGGTCAACTGGTCACCTTCTTCCTTCGTTGAGCTCCATGAGCTGTGTGTGCGACTGGATCTAAGGCTGGAATTCGATGAAAACAGCGACAGTTTCAGAGTAGTACTCCCAGCTTCTGAGGATGGAGTAGTTCAAATGCGCACTACAGTAATTCTAAACACTTGTACAGCGCAATCAAAAGAATGCAAATGGACAAAGATACGCACCATTTTCAGCAGCTGCAACAACAAAGGGAGAATCATCCAGGTTGCAATTCCGGATGCGGCTTTGTGCGGGTTTCGTTCTGACACAAACTCCCATG
>JADBJO010021496.1:0-17500 GCA_016801955.1 Conus betulinus
TTGTGGGCCACGAGGTCAATCAAGCGTTTGGGGCCAACCTTGTTTTCCGTGTGGCGGGAGACAGCCTATCATGTTTCTCGCACGTGCCGGTACGGCTGGAGGGTTAGCAGGTAAAAAAAAAAAAAGGTTTGAAAGATTGTTCCCTTTTAAAAAAAAAAACAAAAAGATCCCGCACCTGCCTCTCCAATTCAGGTCCCCTTTTCTCTCTCGATAATTTGGATAGGGTGTTATATTGATGTGTTTGAGCGTGTGTGTGTGTGTGTGGTGTGTGTTGAGAGTTGTGTGCACGTCATATCCTACATGGTTCCTTGTGAGTTAGCATACAACATCACATAACAGAAAATCGAGGCAGCCAAAATAGAAGAGAGTAAAGGTAGAATCCCAGGCCCCGAAAAGAAAACCCCAAAGAAATCATGCCAAAAGCCCCACAACAAATCCAAGAAAGGAAACGAAGACGTACAGTAAGATAAAAACCCCCGTGATAAAATAACAGCATCCTACATATTTGGAAAAACCTATGGATCATTATTGATATCTTTGGGAAAATCAAGACAATTGTCCAGAAAGTATCACCACAAATTATGAAGAAAGACAAAGTAATGGGAGAAAGTAAGAAAGAAAGATAAAAAGAAAAAAAACAATAGATTAAAAAAAACATACTGACTTCAAAGGGAAATCAAAAGACAAGTGCCATGAAAGTTACGGGTCATAACTTAAAGGCAGCATGGCCCTAATTACACAACACACAAACACACACACACCCACACACACCACACACACACCACAACACAACACACACACACACAGAGCACAGTAACACACACACATACACACACACACACACACACTTAATACAACACACACACACACACACACACACACACACACACACACACACACACTGTATACAAACAACACACACACACACTTATAACACAAACAACACCCACACACACACACACACAACACACACCACACACACACACACACACACACACACACCACATGTGGCGCGCCAACACACACACATCATACACACACACACAAACACACACACACACGAGGAACACACCACACAGAAGTTCTTCTCTAGAGACACGTGGAAAGAGAGAAGAGTACAACATGAGCATAGCCTCGACTGTTCTCACTGCCCTGATGATCTCCCTTACCAGTTCAGAACAACAGTTCTCAAATCGTGTTAGGTTGTGGTTGAAAGCCAGTGCCCATGGTGATAGCGACAGGATGCCTTATCGTTTGTTGCGTTGGCAGAGAGCTTAGGTGCACAGAATGTAGTATGCATGTTCATCCTGTGCCTGATTTGCTGAGGTATTGCCAGGTGTAGTATGTGTGTGTTTGTGCAGTTAGTTTTTAACAAACCGGCGACATGTGCTTGTGTGTGTGTGTGTGTGTGTGGTGTGTGTGTGTGTGGTGTGTGTGATGCGTATACGCAGGTAGTTTTTACCGCATCAGTGATGGGTGACTGGGTGAAAAGTTTGTTTTATCAGTTTTACCTGGTAAGTAGTTTTATAGACATTCAGAGAGGCTTCTCTCCTCTCTCTCTCTCTCCTCTCTCTCTCTCTCTCTCTCTCTCTCTCTTGTGCATGGGTGTGTGTGTGTGTGTGTGTGGTTGTGTGTGTGTGTGTGTGTGTGTTGGTCACTGATCAAGACTCATGTTTTCCCAGAAGTTTTGTTAATTGTCTAGGCAGGTAGTGTTTTTTTGTTTAGTTTATAATTTTTTTTTTTACTTAATCAAATACTTGCTTTCTTTTATTTTGTTGCTTATTTTTCATGTGTGCTTGTGTACATGTGCTCTCTGCCATCTCTGTCGCTGTCTGTCTCTGCCTCTTTCTCTGTCTCTGTCTGTCTGCCTCATTTCCCTGTCTATGTCTGTCTGCCTCCTGTCTCTTGCTCCCTTTCTCTCTCTCTCTCTCTCTCTCTCTCTCTCTCTCACACACACAGAGCCACACACACATACACCCCCACACCCAACCCACCCACCCCCACCCCCACACACAACACACACACACACACACACACACACACACACACACACAACACACAACACACACACACAAGCACATACACACACACACACATACAAACACACATATTTTCATAGGTGCTAATGTGTGCCCCTGTACATGCAATGGCTCACACACACTTAAGTCTCATGCATGACATATACACGCAAAGTACACACAGACATGTATTGCACATACAGATGTGTGCACACGCAAACACACACACACACACACACACACACACACACACACACACACACAGGGGATGGAATGGACAGAGAGAGGGAGAGGGAGATGAGAGAGAGAGCATGAGAGAGAGAGAAAAAAAGGAGGAGACAGAGAGAGATAGAGGAGGGCCGACAGATGGACAGAGAGAGAGAGAGAGAGAGAGAGAGAGAGAGAGTGCAAACCTTTTATGTTATTGCTGCTGTCTCATCCTGCATGACAGTGGTATTACTCAAATACTGTCAGTGCGACTCGTCCATCCACACCCACACTAACCACACTAAGATTTGCCCTTCATATTCTCAACACCAGCATTCCACAGTGAGCAGTCATGTATCAGAGTCATGATGAGGCGAGGAGTGCCTGCACTGCTGCCAAGCCACTTTGATGCTGTCCAGGGGTTCCAGCCTCTAACCCAGCATACGTAGGACACTGTTTATGAAAGTTCCAGCTGAAATCAATAGCTGCATAGTTGTACAGCCAGGATGGAGTCAGGACCATTAAACTGCTCCAGCGACAATGCTTGTGAACTTTGCTGACATGTAAGACCAACGTGATTTCACTAAGGGCATGGACAGGAGAGGAAAGCAGAAAGGGAGGTCACCACGAGAAGCATGTGTTGCCTACCTGGGTAGAGCCAGCTGAAGAGCCCCGCTCCTGGTGTTACATTAAGATGATTTCCTGTGTCATTCAGTCTCAAATATCAGTCACTCTGGCCGCCATTTTTTTTTCATTCTTTTGGTTCATGCTTGTGTGATTCATACCTGGCCAAACTGACCCTCTACCGAAAGTTGGTGATGGGATTTTACTGTGTGCAAAACGTATGCATCTGATCACACATGTAACTTGGTTTCTAGTTTCATTTAGAGATTTTTTTTTGGGAAGAGAGTCAGAATGAGTGCTAATTCTGAGGGAAAAATCCCATGTATCTAAACAGCCTGGCAGAGATTCGAAACCGGCAACCCCAGGATCACCAGGATCATGAGTCTGGCGTTCACAAACTGAGCTATTCTTGCCCTATGAAGAAGATGGTGTGGAGTTCTTCTCCAGCCTGCAATTCATACAGTATGTATTGCATACATCTTTTCATGCTATATCCCCACATCAACAGGCCTGAGAGAAACAGACACTTGTTGGTATCAATGTGGGCAACAACCTTGAAAGAAGCATCAACTGACATGGAAAAAATCAGCTGAGGGGTTCAAGTCGTCCCACTGGAGCCGATAGCTAGCACCTTTAGCAGTTTGTTGCTTAGAGGTTGGCAGGTTTTGAAAATCTTGCACATACCCTGGACAGGACTGGAACCCAAACCTCCCAGCTGGCAATACTACCCCATTGGATTACAGGCTGATAACTGGTTTTTTTGTCTCTTTAGTTTTGTGAAAATGGAAATCAGGACAAATTGAGGGGAAACAAGATTTAAAAACGCATTGAATGTGATGATGTGAACTGCTGACACTGAATGTGATGGCACACAAAGCGAATTTCAGAATATGTTCTTTTGACGAACTTAGCAAAACAGGATAAATTAGGTGTTGTTACTGGTGTTGTAGACCTCGCCAATGATTTCAAAGTCTGGGAATACAGTGATTCATTTAAATGAAAGTCTGTCGGTTAATTCGTGCTTTTTAGGGGAAGGAGGGGGGGGGTGGGACGGCCAACAGACGTTTGTTTACCAGGTCAATATTAAGTTGTAGGCCATGTGTGCTGTGCAGGGATAGTGAAGGTGTATTTTTTTTCGCATCTCCCTGTTCTGCAGGAGAGGGTGGATAGAATGTGGTGGGTCTAAGGGTGGAGGAGAGACGGGGGTGTAGCGGGGTGAGGTCGTATCGGTGGAGGTGGTTGATTGGGATGGTCTGACGTTCGGGGGCTGAGTTTTTGATCCAAAATATAGACCATTACATCTAAACTGGTTTGAAATTTCTTCACTTTTTTTTCTTTTTATTGGCTGAAATTTTTGCAGTTCAGAAAGGAATTTGTATCTGGCTCTGTGTGTGTAATGTGTTTGGTGTGTGTGTGGTGTGTATGGGGAGGGGGGGGGGTGGGGGGGGGGGGGGATGGGAGGGAGGGTGGTGGGGCGTTTGCAACGAGAGAGAGCTGACAATGATGTAACTTGTGTGTTACAGGATGTGGTTAATGAATAGTTGTAATAGTAAGGAACATGTATCGATAATAACAAAGTAATATCCAATGATGGATAAAACATACTACAAACCGTTGGTCACAACTACTAGTGGCTACTACTACTAATATGAATTCATGGTAAAGATGATAGCCGTCATCATAGTCGTACATTAATGGTAGCAGTGGTGATCCGAGAATGAGGGAGTAGTGGTGAAAACCATGACAGAGTAATGGTGTGGTTAGTGACTGTGTGCTACAAATATTGTGGACGGGGAACACAAAACACACACACACACACAACACACACACAACACAACACACAAACGCAGCGGCAGCAAACCCCAAACGAAAAAAACCACACACATCACACACGACACACACATGCGCACCCACGCAACAAGCATGACACATGGCACACATGCATGACTGCTAACCAACAACGCATGCCACCACAACCAGCACACACACACATCACACACCACACCCACACACACACACACACAAACAACATATCTGCAGGTTTGTCGCAACACACACACAACCACACAACACACAGGCACACACTACATACTGCAGTCGCACCACACACACACACACACACACACAACACACACACACGGCAAATAACAAGATCACATGCCGTAACAACACACACACACACATACACACACACACACACACACACCCACACACACACACACACACAACACACCCTCACGCCTTGTCCTAATCCATCTTTTCCCACTCCATCCTTCCTGCTGTCTTGCTCCATCCATCAACTTTCCCTCACCTCCTCCTGTCACCTGCCTCCCAGTTCCTCTGCCTCCACCACACTTGGCAGCATGCAGTTCGTTTAGTTATACATATAACACACACAACACCCATTCACACACACCATGCGTGACATGACACACACACACGCCACACAGATGGTCCTATATTCAGCATACCGAAAAATCCAGACAACAGCATGAACCTGCCAGTCTTCAGCAAGTTCTAGTTCAGCGCTTGCCGGAATGCGTGTGAGGCGTGTATTCTTTGGAGAGTGGCTCTTGTCATTGAAGAGACAAGCTAATCAATACATTAGTGGCTTTCATGCGGCAAACAATGGTAAAGGTGAGACCTCCGGAGTGCAGAAAACTGGCGGTGAATGATATAACATGCGTGTGGGTTCAGGTAATGGGGGGACTGCCATGTGCTGTGGTTTTTGTCTGGGGTTGTTGATGGTAGGTGTTGTGTCATGATTTTTTGGTGTTTTTTGAGCTATTTTTCTGAATTGACGCTATTTTATATTATTATCACAAAAAAAAACATAATCTCCATCATAACTGTATTATATTATAAAGTAATCATCATATCTATCATCATACATCATCAGCATCATAGTCATCATCATCCCACCACCACCAGCCACCACACACCATCATCCTCATCATCAACACTCAATCATCATCATCATTAAAATCACTTGTTTGTGAATGGTGTGCTGATGATGTATCGGGTTTTTAGGCATTCGTAATTTGCATATTGAATAGCCCACTCTTGTCCTATCTCCCCCCCACTCCATCCCCTCCCCCCCCCCCCCCCCCCCCGAAGTATTGGATTTATAAGGAGGAGAAGGGGAGGGTGAGAGAGGAGAGAGGAGAGAGAGGAGAAGAGAGAGAGAGAGAGAGATGAATGTGTTTAAGGGATGTTTACAGGGTATCAGTGTTTTCATAAGCCATCCATTGATTGCTGCCGAGACCCATCTAATATGATGCCACGCCAGAGAGTCGTAATGCACAGGAGGAGATGAGGATAGTTATTTTGGGCTGGATCTACTTATGGGATCCAGTGCTCTTGAAAAGAAGTACAGATGGAGGTCTCCTGAGATCTGAGAAACTCAAAAGAGAAACAAAATGTCCATGTGTGGTTGAAGGCTTTATTGTCTTGTACAATGGAGTGCCTTTGCTTACAGATCACAGCTTTGGTTTGGGGGCGAAGGTACATAACACGTTTTAAGGGCCAAATAATTTGAGAGCGGGAGAGAGGGGGGAGAGGGGGGGGGACGGGGAGGAGGAGTGAGGGAGGAGGCTAGGGGAGGAGGGGGGGGGGGGACCGGGGAGGCGAGAGAAGGAGGAGAGGGTGAGGGGGGCATAGAGAGGGCGGGAGGGAAGGGGGAGGACGGAGGATATAAGGGGAGGGGGGGATGAAAGGGGGGAGAGGGGACGGGAGGAGGAAGAAGGGGGGGGGGGGGGGAGGGAGAGAAACTCCAGGTGGGAAGAGGGAGTCTTCTCAGGAGAGAGGGGGCGAGGGGAGAGAGGGAGAGGCGGGGGGGCGTAGAGAGGGGGAGAGGAGTGGAGGGGAGGGGTGGGAGGGGGGAGATGGGGGGGGGGGCGAGAGAGGGTGGGGAGCTGGGGAAGAGGGGGGAGGAGAGAGGAGAGAAGAGGGGAGTGGGGGGGGGGGACTAGAGTTGGCGAGTAGGGGGGAGAGGAGGGGGGGGCGTGAGGGGGAGAGGGAGGACTTTGAGGGAGGAGGGGGGATTATACTCCTATTATAAGGGGGGATCTGGTAGGGATGGCGGGGGCGAGGAGCGCGGGGACGAGGGGGGGGGGAGAGAGAGGGGGTGAGAGGGGGGAAGAGAGCACGGAGAAGAGAGAGGGGGGGGGATGGGAGGAGAAGGAGAGCGGGGTGGGGATCTTGGGAAGGGGGGGGTAGGGGGAGAGGAGGAGTTGATGGGGGGGAGGGGAGGGAGGGGAAAGGAAGGGACGGAGGAGGGGAGAGAGGAGGGGAGAGTAGGGACCGGGGGGGCTTGGGAGGGGAGCTGGGGGGGCGGACTGTTTCAGACGAGGGGCGGGAGAGAGGGGGAGGAGGGGGGGGGTGAGGAGGGGGAGGGAGAGGAGATCCAAAGGAGTATTGGACGAGGCCGGAGGATAGGACAATGGGGGAGAGGGAGGGAGTGGGGGGGGAGGAGTGGGGGGATCTAGAGGGGAGGGAGGGGCATGATAAAAGAGGAGGTATGATTTTGGTTTAGACGAGAGGAGGGCGTGAAGGGGGAGTGAGGTGGGTGGAGCTAGGGTGGGGGGGAGGGTGGCGGAGGCGGAGGAGAAGGGAAGGAGGGAGAGGGGGGGGGGGGGGGTTAGGAGCGAGGAGGGGGGGGGAGGGAGGGGAGGCTAAGGAGGAAAGGCGGGAGGGGGGGAGAGTGGCGGGGGAAGGGGAGAGGGGGGGGAGAGATGGAAGAGGGAGAGGGGAGGAAGGAGGAGGGGGGCGGAAGTTCTGGAGGAGGAGGAGAGGAAGGGGGGAGGAGGGAGGGAGGGGGGAGGAGTGTATTGAGGGGAGGGGGAGGGGGGAGATGGTAGGAGGGGGAGGAGGGAAGGAACGAGAGGAAGGAGAGGGGGAGGTGTAGGGGGGGGGAGAAGGAGGGAGGGGGAGTTGGAAGGGAGGGGGGGGGGGGGGAGGAGGAGGGGGGGGGGAGGGAGGGAGGGGGGGAGGGAGTGAGGGGGGGAGAGAGGGGGGGGAGGGGTGGGAAGGAAGGAGGAGAGGGGGGTGAGGGAGGAGAGGGAGGAAGAGAGAGACTTGGGGGTACGGAGGGGTGGGGAGATTGGGGGGGAGCGGAGGCGGCAGGGAGAGGGGGGAGAGGGAGGAGGGAGCGAGAGGAGGGGGTATCTGTGCACAGTTCTGTACGAGGGGTTGGAAGACCATTTTCATGGACTTGCGGGGGTATGGGAAGGGTTTCAGTACACAATCTTCAGACCAAAGTGAAATGTGAGAATAAAAGTCGGGTGTCTTTACTAGCCAGATGAGTAGAATGTAACAAGAGCCATATATCGATCAATGGAAGTTTGACCCAGACGGCAATTCTAAAGATGAGGCAAAAAGGAAAGAAACAAAGAAGGGAGCAGCTATGTTGGGACCATGACCTTTTCAGTCTGCCAAGGAGTTCATGCTCTCCCATTTGTGTTCCGGGTGTGGGGCTGCCAGCAGAATTACAGAAACAATGGACAAAATCGATTTAATTGCAAGCTTAGGGGAAAATGGAGGTGTAGTTCAAGGATGGGCCTGGATCCAGGGGTCAGGGGGCAGATCTGCTAAGCAAGATCACACAAGCGTAAGGAAGCAGTGTCTTGTGAAAACGGGTGGGTGTAAAGACAGAGCGGGAACACGGGAGATAAACTAGTGTAAATTCTGGGGCTAATCTGAGTGGCAGATTCTGGCATCCAGGAATGGATCAAAAGTGGTCGGTCACCAGGAATAACCTGAAACTGATTAAAAAAAATTTTTACACAACATTTTGAGGAAGGATGTAATGTGGCAACCAGGACAACACAACTAAATTGACATAGATCCGAGGTCCAAAGGGTGAAAACCCTTGATTAGTCTAGGACAAGTTCGGCCTGAGCATATCAAGCTGGATTGCAGTGGGAAAGTTTGGGGGAGATGGAGGATAGGGGCCAAAGTACAAACCCAGTTCATGGTTGGTACGAATATAAACACAGACAAAACAAAAACAAAAATAAAAGACAAGAAAAAAAAAAGAATGGAACCCATTGGCGAGTCTGAATAAATGGTGGGGGGAGACTCTCTTCGTGGAGGTCACACTCTGCAAGGGAAAGATGGATCTGGGCCAGGCCCAAACCATTTAAGGGTTGTACGGGAATGTGAAAAAAAAAACAAAAAATGGCGGGAGATCTGGAATAAGGAGGGGGGGGTGGACGCGTTCTGCGAGGTCCAACACTCTGCAAGGGGAGATGGAAGGTGGGTCAAGGGCAAACTTCTATTAAGAGCAGATCTGCATTACCAAACTCTAGATTGAAGGAGGGATCCAGCAGGGCCCGGACCACACAAGGAGATATGCAAAATTGATGCGACGCAATTTTAGTGAAATTTTCAAGGTCAAAAAGGACCGAATGTGAGCCCAAGCACAGGCACATGAAATGTTGGGGCTGACTCTTGGATGACAGAGGGAATTGGAAGGTGAGTCCAGAATCGGTTCCATCGGGACCCCCTGTACTGCCATTTTTCTCCCAAGGGGTTACCCCCAATGGGGAAGCCCATTTGTCTGGGTAATAAACAGAATCACCACCCAAAAGGTGTACAGGACACTCTGGAAATGGAGATTTTCAAAATAGAATTAGTAACATAATTGATTTGAGGAGAGCTTACTGGGACATCCTTGCCATCATTTTTGGAAGAGCCTGTGTTCAACGAATGCATTAACTAGGGGCTTGAAACCACATGGAATACAAACAGTCGCTCACATTAAGAAAAAACACTCCCCCCATGCTTGGAGCACTAGTTGACATACTGGGGCATTTCTGGGTCCTTTGGAAAGAGTTAAAGGTGGTTGGTACACACCTGATCATACAATCCTTTTCAGGTCTGATGGGGGCAAAGTGTCAGTGTGGGGTATGCCCTTTTGTTTTCACTATCCAGTCCTTTCCTGTGGCATTCTTTCGTTAGTTTGCCTTCTTCTACCAGTGTCAGCAATGACGGGATGGATGGAAAAAAATGACAAAAAGCCAAACGTTTGTTGTTGTTTTTTCTTCAGACCTGGAGTTAGCTGCTAAAAGAAAACGTCTTTTTTTTTTCATTTATTAACGTCATGCCGACGGTGACCAGCAGCAAACTCCTGTGGAAAGAGAAGCAGCAGAAGCGGAGAGGAGCGGGAGGAAAGCTATGAAAAAGCTTTGAGTGGAAGAAGGGAAGGATGGTGTTTTTTTTTTCAGTTGTGTGTGTGTTATAACGTGGTTTTTTTTTCAGTGTGTGTGTGTGTTATGTGTGTGGTGTCCTGTTGGTGTGTGGGTGTGTGTGTGGTGGTGTGTGGTGTGTCTGTGTGTGTTGTGAGGTTGTGTGTCGTGGTGAGGGGGTGACAGAGTGAGGGTGAGAGATCGAGGAGGGAGGAAGAAGGGAAAGAGGAGAGAGAGTGAGAGAGAGAAGAGAGATGTGAGAGAATGTGTAATGTGTTCGTATGGTTGCTGTTTACGTTCTTTAAATTTAACAGTACACACGACTAGTCTATCCAACCTAATAAGTGATATGTAGACAGTTTATGTAAGTGTGGTGTGCATGTGGTTGGTGGTGTTGGGGTGTATCATGCGAATGTGGTTGGTGTGATTGAAATTGGGCGTAGTACATAAGTATGTATAAAATGCAAATAAATTAGGCTCTAGATATAAAAATAAAAAATAAATAAATAAAAAAACACAAAAAACAAACAAACAAACAAAAAACAAAAAACCCCATCCACCCCCCATCCCACCCAACCAAAAAACCCAAAAAAAAAAAAACCCTCCACATAACTTAATTCAAAACTTCAAAAGAAACACTAAATAAGCAACTGCCACCAAGATGGGGAAAAAATTAACATAAGAACGTTTTAGTAAATGGGACGTTCAAAAAAATGGTCAATTGGGGCTCTTAATCAGGGTCCTTGAACAACTTCCAAATATTTGATTCGTTGGAGATGACGTCTTCAAAAGCTGATATCGACGGTTCAGGTGTTCAAACCAACCAGCAGGTAAGTAGGGTTTCATTCTATCGCACAAAAGAAGTAAGATGGAAACAAAAAGTGATTGATGTGCTGGCAACACAAATACAAGTCACGGTTGTTTTACAGAATTTGGTTGATTTTTTTAAAGCACATCAACATTCAAGCCTCAACTAAAAAAATCAAACTTTTTTAAAATAACCGCTCGTTTGGGTAGAGATTTCTTGATACCTGTTTTATGTCTGATATCTTGTTAAATAATAATTCCCCTTTTTTGTTTCTGGTGCCTTTTCGTTTATTTTGAAAATAGAGTTTACGCCAAGGATACGTCTTTTAAAAAGCCTATTAACTCTCAGTAAAGGATAAAGGAATGCATACCTTTGTTAACTCAGTCTCAGTGCATAAAAGCAAGAAACTTTTTGGCTAATAATGGTCAAAAAATAGGCCCTTTGCGCTATGCAATGCAGAAATAGATCGCGACAGTGTAAAAAGAAAAGTGGAGGGGTAAAATGAAAGGGTGGAAATGGATGGAGGGGTTTAATATAAGTGAAAAAAAATGTGAGGTGTAGTGTGATGGGTATTAGGCAAGGAAACAAGGAGAGACAATACGAGCGGGAAGAGGGGTGGCTGATTAATGCATGAAAAAAAAGCAAATATCTGAGGTTGATGTTAAGTATATTCATGAGGCGGGTAGGATGTGCGTAGCTATGTAAGCAGTAGTGCGAAAAGTGAAGGGTGAATGTAATTGTGTGTAGTATATTAGATGTGTGTATTAAGGATGTGTGGGTTAGTTCCAATGGAAATTACGTGGGTAATGCGAGGGGGTGTGTGGGGCATAGTCTCCCTAATGCGTGTTGTGGTGGGAGGTATGAATAGTGGTGTGTAAAGGGATGAAGAGTTAAATAGATGAAATGGGGTGTGGAGGAAGATGAGTGTATAGTAGGGTTGGGGTGTTGTTGGGTGGGGGTGTGGTAGTGAGTGAAATGAGGAGAGAGAGATAGAGGGGACAGAGAGACGACAGACATACAGACAGAAAGAAGACAGAGAGAGAATTGTAAGACATGCAATAGGGTTCAGAAGGTAGTGAAACAAATATAATCTCCAGCAAAACAGACGATAAACCGGCTTGGGTCACAAAAATACAAGCATAAACTGATATTAAGAGCTGAAATCCAAGAAGCTATGAAAACTCAAGAAGTTACCGTACTTGGCGCATTCCTGATAAAGCACGGGGCAGAACGCCCGATCGCTTGAACCACTCGATGTGCTATGCGTCCCCTACATACTAGATGGTGCGTGCCACCATCGGTTTTGGTCAAGCCCACGTCAGCCGTAAAGCCTGAGTTGAGACTTACACCTGTACGAGGAGTTTACGGTGGGGTTCGTGGTGAGTTGGGTTTCTTGTCTTGTTGAGAGAGATGGAGAGAAGAGAGAAGAGAGAAGGGGAGGGGGCAGGGAAGAGAAGGACTGAGGAGAAAATATATTAAGTCCAGAAAGAAGCTGAACAATTCAATTCATTCGAAGATTGTCAGGTCGTAATAGGACAACATGTTTGTGTTTATACGGTTTTTATATTTATTAATTTTTTTTTGTACATCCAGATGCTTGCCCTTTTTCATAAGGAATCTAAGGTCACTGAAAGTGCAATATAGATGCTGTTGTTTGAATGTACGGAAAGATCTGCCTGTTAAGGGCCGTAGTAATAGGTGTGTGCTAATTCGATTGCAATTTAGTTGAGACAGGAGTCCTGCCCACTGAAAAGGGGCCTGTTTCTGCTAGCTAATTGAATGATACAGAAGGAAACTGGCTGACTGAAATGGTATAGTAAAATGGACTGTTAGTGTAAAATGGGGGTGCTGACCAAGTCGTGCTAACAAAAGGGATAGTTCATAAGGATAATCTGCAAGCCGGAAAAGATATTTGCTAACGCGCTTTGAAGGGTCGTAGGAAAAATGGGTAGACTGATCAAAAGTACTTAAAAGGAATCTGCCAATTTGAAGTTCCATGGATGCCTAGCCGAGTTAAAAGTGCATAATAAAGAATTCTGTCTTACAATGAAATGCATAAGGAGGCTTGATTGAAGCTGTGGCGAAGAATCAATGGCCAAAGTGAAAAAAGCGCATCGGCTGCTGCAATCAGCGAAGGAGTTGTTAATTTAAGTGATACATAACTAAATATCTTGCTGTGATATGGTGCACGAGTCGTGGGTCGGTCAATTATAAAGTGCAAAACAAGAAGTCTGGCGAAAAGGCAAACAAGACCGTGTAAATGTTCCCAAAAGGCTGGAAAACGGATGCTAAGGCAGGTGATATGTGGAGCAAATAATGATGACAATTTTGAAAGTGCATAGACGACAGAAATTGAACAGAGCGTAGATTTACATGATACTTGGAAAAAGTCAAACAATTGCACAATAGCGCAATATGACAGTGGCAGTAAAGACCTGGAATTGAATGTGTCAGTAAGGAGGTTGGGTACAAACACTGAATGTGCACATAGGGAGCGACACTGAAAATATACATCAATTTGGTAACAGCTGCATGCGGTATGTGAGTCAGACTGTGTGGGATAAACCAGGCATGTTTTTGGTTGTAACTAACTTTTGGTTGCTTGACGTTCTTGGGTTGGATGCTTGTTTAGATGAAACACGGAAAAAAGATAACTAATGGTCTGCCACTGAAATTATGTTTAACAAATAGTTTTGATCCTTAATTTATCAGCAGTGGTTAGTATGTTTGGCAATGCTGTTGTTTTATTATTTTCATTAAATAATCCACATCTGATAAAACGGAATTACAGTCCCCAAAGTCAATCCCAACCATTAAACCCATGAAGTCATGGAAGATGAAACCGAGGGGAGGAAGAGTCCACCAACTTATAGCAGCGGCTAATGAAGTACAGTTCTATATTATGCCAAGGGGGCATATCAGGGTCTTAATGATAATCGCTCAAAGGTATTCTTATGATGAATAGTTAAATGCCTGATTTTAAACAACAGCTACGTTTCCATTCCCACCCATCAAAAATTTCAGAGATATATGGAAATATCGGGTGACATATGTACAGGATCTCATATGAATTCGCACTATCAATATTTTAGATGCATATAATAAATATGTGGATGAATCATTTTTAGTTCGTTTTATAGTGCTTTATCTAATAGTTTCATTAGAACAGCCTGTTTACAAAAATCTCTAGAACAAGAACAGAGATTTTAAAAAATGGTGTTTGAATAAGGAATTTTTGCTTGTTTATTTTTGTCCTGTCAACAATGGGCACACAAATAGACACACATGTATCATTCTGCAACGTCAGAGTTATTCTCGACCATGGGGGAAGGAAGCGAAATCATCGGGCAATAGCAAGTGCAGCATAAAATCAAAAATTGAAATCGGGAAGACACAGGAATCGCCAACTGCATACCGAATCTGCCATTTAATGCCAATAAGCTGCAGCGATAGAGCTCGTGCTGGCGAAAGTAATGCAGACAGCGAATCGAAAAAGCGATGAAATTTCACAATAGAACGGCGTCCCGAACTGCAGAGCATCAAGCAGCAACAAAGCGGATCAGGTGCTGCGCGTTTATGATTTGGAACAAAACCAGATCTACATATTCTTTTCTGCTGGATGGCACCGGATCCTGAGGTTGGTGATCAGAGTGTGCACAGAGTCCGAGTCTCTATACCACTCAGGAACTCACAAAGTGTGGAACTAATTATAAAGTGCTTCAGATTACTTGATCGGCTGCGTGCCATGGTGTTTGAGACTTGGGTCTGTATTTCTGGCTGAATTGGTAATGGATGCGTGTTCCATATGATCCTCAATCGATGGTTGGAGTTCCCCTGACTGGTGCATAACAGCCACAAATTAAGATTATATGATCTTATGGGATTAATAAGGTGCAGATTTCTACACGATTAACGCGGTACCAGGCACTGTATCGTAAGTATGTTGCACTTACAATAGTTGCTGCATTTCACACAAATGACCTTGAATGTTGATTTGGAATTGGGTTAAGAGCATTGACGATGATCATGGGGTTCATTGGGGGGGGTGGGTGTTATAGTGGGTGACCTTAAACAATAGTTAATTGGGCGGGTTACATTGAGGAGAATTGGTAAAAAGGTTTGCTGATAAAAAAAGCTTCTGACGAATTATTATTGTTAAAAGTGCAATGGTATATCAATTAAAATAATCAGCAAGGTTGGCATTGATTATAACTGACACAAACTGGTTGTTGAATTCACAAACATGTGAACCACTGTGTCCAGATTACCATTACGTTTCATAATGCTGGAGCCATCTTAACTAAGTGCTGACGATTTATACGTGATAGGTTCAGGCGCTAGTCTCGCACATGGTACATGATGCAAATAAAAAGACAAAGAATTTTTTGGGGGGTTTAAAGGTGCAACCACTAACAGATTTACAGTATATGATTGCTAATATTCGTATATTGACATCCCATCCAGTTGCAATGATCTATTACCGTCCCTTGCATTCCGGATCACTCCCTGTACCTGGTGTAATCAAAGTAAAAATATGGTACTGCCTTCATGGCAGTAGGCATGGCATTTATCATAGGCATGTTTATCTGCCGGGGGTGTCGTGGTAGCTTTCCCATTGATATTAATCCTCACTCATTCAACGCTGGCAGGACGTTTAGAAATACAAACATGAACATAAAAGGAATAAGCACGAAATGTGACTCTGACATTTTGCTAAGACACATGCGTGTTAATCGGTAGGAGGGTGAGTGACCTTCACACATACCAACAATCATAACTGATGAAACGCAGATTACAGAGAGTTACAATATTAATACATCATGTAAAGAAAAATGGTAAACTGGGAGACGCTGTAGAAGTTCTCAATCATCCATTATACTGATGCAAAAGAGGTAGTGCCTGGCATGACCAGGAAAAAAATCCAGCAAGCCAAGTATTGTTGAATGCAGAGACTCCATAAAGAAGCTGCATCCGTGAAAATTTTCATTTTTCCACAATGTGAGACTTCATTTTTTCACAAAATTTATTAATTTTTTTTTGGGTCCAATTTTATATAAGAAATGAATCCAAAGGATCAGATTACTGAATTTGTCAGCAACATGTCTGCATCCTGGAGCAATAAATACAATTTGGGAGTTGTAACCCCTTGGATTAAACCATGGAACTGCATACTATTAGTTTTTTGTTTCCTCGCTCATGACAACCATGCGTCTTGAAGTCTACTATTCAATTACATCATAATCATAATCTATCTGTCTATCATAGTCTACTATCCAATCCATCACATACACCAAATACCATAAACCAAGAAACCAACCACCCATCCACCCCGATCTGTACATGTTCTGTCTGTCTGTCTATTCTATATCTGTATAATACATTGTAACTGTATGTATCAGCTCATCTCATAAACTCTGAATAAAATCTAATATTTGTCATTAACTATCTAATATGTAGTCAGCAAATTAAAAAGAAATAAAAATAAATTGTGTTGTGTGTGGGTGGGTGGTGTGTGTGTGTGTGTGTGAGTGAATTATGCGGGTGGCCCGAAAATCGCCGGCAGCGTGTGTGTGTGTTTGTTGGGGTTTGTGGGTTTTGGGTGTGTGTGTGGTGTGTTTAAGATATTTTGTAGAGTTTGCTTCAAACAGAAAATAATGACAGCGCCCTGATATGACCCTTTGCTGTCACTGGCTATAAGTAACAGATTTTCTGTCTCTGACTGATCTGTCTCTGTCTGTCTGTCTGTCTGTCTCTCTATCTCTCGTTTCTCTATCTCATTCTCACCAGCTTGCTTTTGAAATAATTCAAAAAGGCTCATAAATCAAAATGGCTCAGCATTGTAGTTACATTTGACTTGATTGAACAGTTTTGGTGATTGGCATGATTAATAAATTAGTTGACTTGACTGAACTGTAAGTTTTTAATTTGATAAACAGTCAGTTTAAAAACCCATCACCCATCCTGGAAAAAAGTGTACCCAAGACGAAATATTGGGATGTTACAAAATCGTGGTGCTGTGTGGTAAGAAAATTTTTTAAATAATATTATTATGTGGTAGTAGTAAATTTCAGAAAGAAAAAGGGGAAAGAAGGAAAAGGGGAAAAAAAAAAAAAAAAAAAGAAAAAAAAAAAGAGAAAAAAAGAAGAAAAAAAAACACATTACTTTATTTTGAAATAATCGCATGTAGACCAAAGTATGCTCGGCTAACATAGACAGCTTAGTTCGTTTTTTTAATGCTGCCCCAGGACTAGCTTTGCAATCTGATTCGGCAAAACTTGGGATTTTTTACAGGAAGGGGGAGTAAAGGGGGGGAGGTGGAAAGGCAGGCTGAACGGAGGAAAAACCCCGTTGTGGGAGGTAAACACGTTGTGATGAAAGTGTGAATGGATAAAGGGGGGATACTATGGGGACGCTTGGAGAATGTACGCGTGGGTGGTCGAGGTCGAGGACGTGGGGGGGGGGGTTGGGGGCCTGGTGGGTGACTTTCAGCAGGGGGGGATGGCGAATAAGTAACAAATAGAGCCAGAAGCGTTCTAGTAATCCTTTATTTATTACATCCATTGAGTGTGTTTCTTTACAAATTGTTTAATAAAGCCTTTGGTGTTACCGGTAACAAAAGGAAACATTTAGTTTGCAAGATGAAACATTGTTTTATG
>JADBJO010021496.1:25000-29439 GCA_016801955.1 Conus betulinus
TCTCCCATGACAATTTTTAAATCGTGCCTTGGAATATTTTCTAATTCAGCTTGTAGCTGCTCGTAGAATTCATCTTTGTCTTGTTCGTCGCTGTCATTTGTGGGGGCATAACACTGGATGATAGTAGTGTTGATCTGTTTCCCCTTCATCCTGATCTTGATGATTCTGCTATTGACAGGTTTCCACTCTATCAAACTGTTTTCTACTCCTTTCTTTAGGATCATGGCTACTCCTTGAAAGTGTTGGTCGTCATCCCTACCTGAGTATAGCACTGTCTCACCTGTGCTAGTTTTTAGTCTTCCAGAACCTGTCCACCTACTTTCACCTATCCCAAGGATGTGTAGTTTGTATCGTCTCATCTCTGCTGTAACCTGTGCTAGTTTTCCTGTGTCATACATCGTTCTCACATTCCAGAATCCAATCCTGGTTTTGCATTTGGTGCTCAGTACTTCCATCTTCCTGTCAGTGGCTTCCTTTCGGCTTTCACCACTGTCATTCATACGAGTATCTTCCGATGACTCTGGAAAGCCCAGCACACACCCGAGTTTCGGTTCCTTTGTTGCTGTTTCCGTAAACCAAGAGATTTTTTTTTACGGGACAGAGTTGTTAGCCCTGTGCCTAACCCCCAACCTGGAGGACCAGTGGATCACTCTTCGTCTGGTCCCTACCCTTTGACCTGTCCGGCATGGGTGGGCCCTACCAGGAGACGAATCTCCCGCCGGCATAGCTCTCAGGGTCATCGGAGACACGCAAGCCCCCCAACCACGGCAAGGTTGTGATCCTATGGGAGGATGCTTCCTCTTCGGTTACCTTTATATGTTCGACCTTTTGGTGCTTTTACCCTTGAGCGCACGCACACGCGCGTATGGGTTGTGTATGTGTGTGTGTGTGTGTGTGTGTGTGTGTGGTGTGGTGTGTGGTGTGTGTGTGTGTGTGGGCGCGCGCGTGGCTGTGCGACTTAACGTCTATGATTGTAAACTGGGGGGGTGTGGTGTGTGTGTGTGTGTGTGTGTGTGTGGGTGTGTGTGTGTGTGTGTGTGTGTGTGTGTGTGTGTGTGTGTGTGAGGGAGGAGAGAGAGAGAGAGGAGAGAGAGAGAGAGAGAGAGACGGTGAGTTAGGGCTATTGATTTGTGTGTAGGTGGTTTTAAGAGCTTTCTCTCCAATGAAATCTCTTAACCTAACAGATTTACATTCGTACTATCATGAAAAGGTTTGGTCACGGGGCGAAAGTCCTTGGCGTTAAAGTCCGCATAGCGAAAGTCCACGGAACGAAAAATCTGCTGAGCGAAAGTCCTTGGCATGAAAGTCCACGGATCAAAAGTGCACTGAGCGAAAGTCTTTGGCGTGAAAGTCCACGGAGCGAAAGTCCTTGGCGTGAAAGTCCACGGAGCGAAAGTCCATGGAGCGAAAGTCTTTGGCGTGAAAGTCTACTGAGCGAAAGTCTTTGGCGTGAAAGTCCACGGAGCGAAAGTCCATGGAGCGAAAGTCCACGGAGTGAAAGTCCTTGGCGTGAAAGTCCACGGAGGGGAACTCCACGAAGCGAAAGTCCACGGATTATTAAAAAGTCCACGGAGCGAACTCCACGGGGCAAAAGTCAGCTCAGCATCTGGTCACAGCACTGCATTGCTTTTCACACGTTTCGGGTTCAAATCTCGCCTGCGCCCGCCCTTGCCATGGCCATGTTTGCGACGCGTCATCATGGGCTATCGCTCTGGTGCCAGGGTGGAGCGCAGGATAGGCAGCTCCTCCTCCCCCCTCCCCTACTGTTTTAGGATCGTTATACCCCCGCCCCCTCCCCCCCCCCCCCCCCCCCCCCCTCCCCCCTACACGCACACACATGCACATGCATACATACTGACACACACTCGCTTACAATGCACACGCACGCGCGGACACATAACATACGCACATACATAAACTCATGTGCGCACACACACACACGCACACACGTACGCACGCACGCACGCACAGCCCCACACACACATAGACACGCGCGCGCGCGCGCGCGCATACACGCATACACAATCTCTCTCTCTCTCTCACACGCGCGCGCGCGCGCACCACACACACACACACACACACACACACACACACACACACACACACACACACACACGTGCTCACTCACAATTATGCATGCGCACGCACACACTTTTACCCGTAGATGTAAGCACTCGCATACATTCACACAGAGTAATTGTTTATTCATTAGACACTCTTCCTGTTTATATTATATGTTTAAATCATTGGGAAAGAGAGCACTGAAAAAGAGATTTGTATTCCATCTTGCTATTGTTCTGTTTTGTTGATGTCGTTCTTCTTTCTCTCTGTCTCTCTGTCTTTTCTTTTTCTTTTCTTTTCTTTCCTTTCATTCATTTATTCGTTCATTCATTCATTCATCATTCATGATCATGACCACCACCACCACACCACCACCACCAAACACCATCACCATCATCATCATCATCATCATCATCATCTTCATCATTGTCATTATCATTATCATCTTCATTGTTCTCTCCTCTCCTCCTCCTCCTCCTCCTCCTCTCCCTCCTCCTCTCTCCACCCCCCCCTCCTTCTTCTTCTTCTAGTCCTATACCTTCTCTCTCTCAGTCACGCCCTCGTCCTCACCCCCCCCCCCCCCACCCCCCCCCCCCCCCCCCCCCCCCCCCCCCCCCCCTCCAGTAATGTTTTGTTTTGGCTTGTCGGTTGTTTTGTGTCTGTGTGTTTTCTGTTGTTCTTCCTCCTACGCCCCCTCTTCCTCTTCATTATCATTGCTGTCGTCGTCGTCAACATCATTATCATCATCATTGTCATCATCAGCGTCTTCATCGTGACTCGTAGTCATCATTCTTTATAATGACAATGATTATAACGCTGACTCAGTTTTGTCGAAGCAGTACAATGGAATCACCATAAATTTTTTCATCAAAATCACAATCATCTTCCAATCTCTCCCCGTTATACCGCGACCCCCCTCCCCTTACCCCACCCTCCTACCACCTCCTCTCTCCCTTATCTTCAGCTGTGTCAAGTCTTCTCTTCCCCTGGAATATCCAGAACGTGTCTTCATGCCTAATGAGTGGTGCTGGCTGATCATCAAGGCGTGTGTATTGTGTTGGCAGGACTACTTTGTACGGCGGGCGGTGAAGAACTTGATCAACATGAACGATCATCGTGTGATGGATGGACAGTTTACGGTGAGTGCTCTCCCTTTTTCTTCTAGTCCTAGCTTGGGGGGAGGGGGGGGGGGGGGGGGGGGGGGGAGTCGGCTTTGGAGCAGGCGTCGCCATTTTTTTTGTTTTGTTTTTTCTCTTGTCATTCGATCTTCGCTTGAAGACGTTTTGCACACTTCTGGCTTGCTCTTGGTACTTTTTCTCTGGTGCTGTGTTTGTTGCTGCTGTGGTGCTTGCTTTTCTTTCTGCTCCCCCTCCCTCCCCCCCCCCCCCCCGCCCAACTAAAAAAAAAATTCTTTCTCCTGTTCCTCTCTTTCTGCCTCTCCTATACTCGTCTTCTTCCTTCTCCGTTTTTCTTCGTTTGGTTTAGACTGTTTTGTTTTGTTTTTCGTTATTGCTGTTGCTGGGGTTTTTTTCCTCGCTGTTGTTGTTTCTTATGTTGTTGTTGCTGTTATTGTTGTTGTTGTTTTTGTTTGGTTGTCGTTGTTGTTGTTGTTGTTGTTGTTCTTATTCTTCTTCTTCTGTCTCTGTTTATTTTTCTTTCGTTGGTTTATTAATTCTGTTAGTTTTTCTTTCTTTATTCATTGATTGTGTGTGTGTTTTTCTTTCCTTATGTGCTTACTTGTTAAGTGGGCAAGACAACCATGATGATGAAGAAGCATTACGCAACTCCGCGCGCGCACACTCTCAGAGCAGACAGACAGGACACACACACAACACACACACCACACACACACAACACACACACACACACACACACACACACACACACACACACACACACCACACAAAGTTAGCCAGAGGCCGGTCATATAACCTTCTGAAGCACCCAGGTCGTGACCAGCGCTTCAGATGAATGCGGTGTTTGAAGCATCTGTTAACTGCTGTCCTGGAACCCCTCATAGTCGACACTCTTTCGTCATTCACTTGCTCGTTGAGGTTTAAAAACACAAAAACAAAAAAAAAAAAAAAAACACAACAAAACAACAAAAGAGGCAAAGCATATACAAACGTTCTCCCGTTTATCTTGAATACGCGTGAGATATTCCATAAAGAGGAAAAACCGTTTTGGTGCCCGCGACATTGTAGCTGTTAGTAACGGCGATTCTGGTAAACCATCGCCATCATCTGTGACCCATCATGACATACTCAACTACAACCCACTTTTCAGAAAGATCGGCAAGGGGCTTTATGAGAGTTCCATAAGAAGAAAAAAACCGTATGGGCGTTAAGACGTTAGTAACGGAATAAACGGTAAAAAAT
>JADBJO010021497.1:0-5000 GCA_016801955.1 Conus betulinus
TCTTCTTTGCCTTTTTTTTTCTTTCTCTTTCTTTCTTTTTTTTATTTTATACGAAGATTAGCGTGGATGAGGTTGAAGGTGATGACGCTGAAGAATTCCACTCCGGCCAGAGACGGCCAAAGCATCCGGCGCTTCCATCCATAATAAACCCCAGCATCAACCAGGCCCGAGAGACGCAGGCACCTGCGGTGTTTCTCAGGACATATGAGCAGCACACTCAGCGACGCATCCGTTGAATGGGGGAAACCCGACTGCGTGGTTTCCAGTCTTCGTCTCTGAGCACATCACACACTCAGCTCTGGGTACCAGCCGACCGGAATCAAGCACTGCCACAGAGCCTGGCTGGGCTCAGCGGGTAAGCCGTCAAACTACTGTTCCAGGTTCGGGGTTGGATTCTCCTGTTCTTCAGATGAGAGTTTAAACCTGGGTTCCGTGCATACACCCCTGCCTCTCGTATCACCTTTCATAGGAAAGTGAGACATGGTGTGTCTGTGTGATGCATGATACTAAAAGAAAGGACATCAACATGGCTGTCATATTGAGACAGACATCTCCGAAGACGGAATGTAGAAACCTACATCGTGGGGGGACTTACAGCAGTCGCGTTCGTAAACATATCACCAATGGCGAACCTCGAGAGTTTTAGTCGAGGAACGAAGAATAACAACAACGACGACAACACACACAACAAACAACAACCAAACTACCACAAATTTGTCGTCTGATGAGATTCGAACCACGACCGGCCAGCCTGCAAGTCTGTGACCCTACCCACGACACCACGGTGGATGACACACTACAGTTTTTGCCCCGTCTTGCTGACGGTCATGGCAGACCAGGTGCTAGCGTCACAGGGCAGCACGTGTCCAAAAACAGGCAGTCCTTAACTGCCTCCAGCACCGTGCCACGCACTGACCCACAAACAGGCGACCATGTTCATGCATCTTGGTGGTGCGTGGTCCGTATTTGGGAAGCTTCGCCCTGAACGAGCATATCGAACACTTATCTGTCTTGTGGTCTACAGGAGAAGTGTGGTTGTGAACTACTTCCCTGGTTTCTTCTTCACTGGGCTAACCGACACATTTCCTTTTCCGTTCAGGCCCGCCGTCTTCATTCCAGCTCTGTCGCTTACGGATGAGAGTAGTGCCCCTTGATTGATAAGAGTTGTCTTCTATAATACGCGAGTCCGACGTCAGGCGTGCATCAACACACACACGCACACGCACGCACGTACGCGCGCGCACACACACACACACACACACACACACACACACACACACACGATGGGTTTGTTCAACCTGACGTATAATGAGGTCAGGAGGACTTGAGAAACGGCCTGCTCTTTGCGCACGCAAAGAACATGGCCATTGTTATGGTCGGGAGAATTAAAAAAAAAAAAAAAAAAGGAGAAAAAAGTGTGTGTGTGTGTGTGTGTGTGTGTGCGCTCTCTCATCCTCTCTCTCTCTCTCTCTCTCTCTTCTCTCTCTCTCTCAACTCGCTCTCTCGTTTGTTTTTGACTCTGAAAATAGATTTCTTGCTATTTTCCGACTAAACTAGCACTTTGAAAAGGACGAAAACAGACAGAGAAACAAACAAACACAAAAACAAACAAAACATCACTTCCACCACCCACGAATGGCTTCTTTCCTTCAATATTTGCATGCAAACCGAAAGAAAAAAAAAAATGTCGAGAAGTATTAGACAGATGGCATACAAGTGCAGTTTCGAGATGTCGAACCTGAACATCAGTCCACATTATAAACAAAAAACATGGTTTCTGCGAAGTACAATAACAGGTTATACTCTCCAGCAGGTACATTCTTTGCCTTAACTAGGCTGACCCTGGAGAAAGGACCAGTGACGGTGAGGAAAGACCCACTGACCACAGGGAAAGTCCTGTTTGACAGTGGGAAAGACTACAACTTTGGATTCTCTCTTGAGGGCACATAAGACCGTATGGCGAAAGCTTGGCTGTGTCTGGAGTGGCACTGTCTTCATCTGTCCGTGGGCAGGGGTGGTTGGGTCTGTAGGGTGTGCTCGACAGCTGGAGGGTGGTGTTTGTTTTCGCCGGTGGTTCTGCAGTCATGAAATACAGGCTGGTGCACCCATGGGGATGCTACTTTAAGGCTGTTATGAGTTGCATCCTGTAGTCCGATTTACCTCTGTTCAGGAGCAGTTATGTCCCTTGATATCTTAATGGAGTGTCCTGCGCGTGCCTGTACCCATCGTCAACACAGCGCAGGCCTCCAAGGGTGGTACAGGACTGCTCTAAAGGCAGGTGAAGACAGTGCTTCTCTGGGTCCTCCCCAGCACCTTCGGGTGTTTTCTTTTCTTTTTCAGCAGGTACATTAGATGCCACTGAGGAGCGGCCGTCACTTTTTATCCTAGTGCAAAGTTTACATACTCTCGTGGCGTTCGCTCGGAAAATGTTGCCTGTTTTAGGCGCCTGTTGGGGGGGGGGGGGGGGGGGTGGGGGTGGGGGGTGAGGTTACATTTAAAAAAAAATTTTTTTAAGAAAAAAAAAAAAGGAAAGGCAAAAGTCCGCGTGCTGACAGGCGAAGCAGCAACTCCAGCCCTACTGTTTTGCTTTATCAATTCTCACCCGTCATGAAGGTCTGTATTTTCTTTTACAAACGTACATTCATTCTCATGTGAACTTGAAATAACCACATTTGTGTGTGTGTGTGTGTGTGTGTGTGTGTGTGTGTGTGTGTTGTGTGTGTGTGTGTGTGTGTGTGTGTGTGTTGTGTGTGTGTGTGTGTGTGTGTGTGTGTGTGTGTGTGTGTGCGCGCGTTTTGATACAGACCGCCTGGGTTTATAAATGTGCCGATATTGGGTGTGCTGATGTTTTCATTCTGTTTTATTATATCGAAGAAAACGAGAATAACAGAAAGAAGAAAGAAAGCAAAAGCAAGAAAGAAAGCAAGAAAGAAAGAAAGAAGAAAGACAGACAAACATAAAGAAAGAAAAGAAAAGAAAAGAAAGAAAGCACGAAAGAAAAAAAACAAAGTACGAAAAGAAAGAAAGAAAGAAGGAAAAAAAGAAAGAAAGAAAGAAAGAAAGAAAGAGAAAAAAAAAAGGAAAGAAGAAAAACAGAACACAAAGAGAAGAACTCGCGACAAGTGAAAGCTATGCAAATGAAGATGGAATACACCCGTTGTTAGTGGTGAATACGCTGCAAGTCTAGATGCGTCCGGGTTGAATACAATTGGCGAGTTTAACTTTCCCCCTCATCTCCTCCGTTCTCTTTGTGGGTCCGAACGTTCCTCTAAAGCCCTCATTGAAAAGAACAAAAACGGAAAAAAAAGGCAAAAAATGAGAGTATGAAGCAGCGAACAAGGACTGAAGAATGTACAGGTATTGTATAGGAGGATTACAAGGAGAATGTACAGGTATTGTATAGGAGGATTACAAGGAGAATGTACAGGTATTGTGTAGGAGGATTACAAGGAGAATATACAGGTATTGTATAGGAGGATTACAAGGAGAATGTACAGGTGTTGTATAGGAGGGTTACAAATTATCTCCCACACAGGCACATTTCACCAGTAATGTTAAATCCTTGGAGTTGCTTTGTTTGAAAACGAACAAACAAACAACAGAAGGAAAGAACAAAGTTTACAAAAAAAATACGTGAGGAATGCCCAGTAGTGAGACAACAATGTTTGTTTTGTGTGTGTGTGTGTGTGTGTGTGTGTGTGTGTGTGTGTGTGTGTGTGTGTGTGTGTGCGTGCGTGCGTGCGTGCATGCGTGCGTGCGTGTGTGTGTGTGTGTGCGTGCGCGCATGCGTGCGTATGTCTCTATGTGTACATCGCGCGTGCGTACAAGTGTAGACTGAAACGGCTTAACTTTTTACAAAAGTGTCTGCAAGCTTACAAAATGATGCATATGCAATCAAATGCAACGCACGTTTATAAACACCCTCGGCAAATACATGGAAAGATAAGACGGGATATCGCGACTCAGAATCCTTTCTTACCCCCCCCTCCCCCCTTCCCTCCCCAACCCCCTTCCCTCGCCCCATACCCCGAAAAAAAAAGAATTAGATATATGAATGGATTCAAACGTGAATAAAAGAAACTAATGACAACAGCAATAGCAACAACAACAACAACGACAACACAATAATAATAACAACAACTGTAATAATAATAATAATGATAATAATAACTAGAAGAAGAAGAAGAGCAATGATAATGATATAATAATAATTATTAATTGTAACTAATAATTAATAATAATAATAATAATAATATAGTGATAATAACAACGACGACAACACACACAACAACAACAACATACTAATAATAATAATGACAGAAACAACAGCAGCAACACTATCAAATTTTAAAAAATGATGAAAATAAGAATAGCAATAATATAGCACTACTACTACTACTACTACTACACTACTACTGATGATGATGATGATGATGATAATAATAATAATGATATAATAATAAATAATAACAATAACAGAATAATAATACAATAACGATGATGTTTAAGATTAATATTATGATATTTGATGATGATGATGATGATAACTGATGATGATGACGATGATGATGACGATAGTGATGATGACGATGAGATGATGATGATGATGATGATGATGATGATGACGGTAATGATGATGATGATGATGATGATTGATGATAACATAATAACTAATGCTAATAGATACAAAAGTGAGAGGGCGGCCACTGATGAGCTGACACAAGTCAAAGGAGATAAAGGGGACAAAGAAAGAAGGGAGCGGGTGTGGAGGGGAGCGAGGGACGGGACTGGAAGAAACTGCAGGATGGAAGAGGGGAGTGAGGGGGGGGGGGACTGGAAGAAACTGCAGGATGGAAGAGGTGAGGGGAGGGACTGGAAGAAACTGCAGGATGCAAGAGGGGAGTGAGTGGGGGGGGGGGGGGGGGGGGGGGGGGCTGGAAGAAACTGCAGGATGGAAGGGGGGGAGGGGGGGGGGGGGGGGGGGGAGGGCTGAAGAACTG
>JADBJO010021497.1:10000-15000 GCA_016801955.1 Conus betulinus
CTCATGTTTGCTCTGTCAAAGTGATCAGATACAGTGCAGACAGAGGCCTGACCCAGTTTTCACTGAACGCGCGTAAAGCAGACGACATCATGGTGCGCATTCCTTCATCAGGTGGGGTGGAGGGTGGGGGGGGGGGGGGGGGGGGGGTGTTGTGTGCATTAGAGTGTTTCACTGCACTACAAAAATCGTATCATTTTCTTTCAATATCCTTTCTTTGCGATGGATTCTGTACTCAGCGCATCAATTACAATGTACATATTTGTGATTACTTAACGATCCTGGGGTTGTGGGTTCGAATCTCCGCCGGGCCGTTTTGGTGGGGGGGGGGGGGGGGGGGGGGGGGGGGGGGGGAGGTCCCTCGGAGTTCATATTGGTTCTGACTCCATTTCCCATTCAGTCCTTCGAATGACACTATAAACCGAGGGTCCATGTGTGAACACACGCACAACACCTTGCACACACGTCAAATCCCACCACCAACTTCCGGAAGAGAAGGCCAGCTAAGGCTGTTAGCATGGATGACATGTTTGCACATAGCATGCATCCTGCGTGAGAAATGGAAAGAATTAAGGAAGTAAGGAAATTGAGTGAACGATATTGACTGAATGACACGGAAAACGACTGAATGAAGCGGCCAGCTGGCAGCTCTTCAGTCGGCACTTCCCAGATAAGCAGCCCGTTGTGTTAACGAGTGTGGATTGTACAGCGCTTAAAGCTTGGTCTCTAGCCGAGGATAGGCGCTACATAAGCATTCATAATAATGATAATAATAATAATGGTGATAATAATAATAATAATAATGGTGATAATAATAATAATAATAATAATGATATAATAATAATAATAATAAAAATAATGATGATGATGATGATGATGATGATAATAATAATAAGAATAAGAAGAAGAAGAAGAAGAAGAAGAAGAGAAGAGAAGTTGTTTTGACGAAACTGAGAGGAGTGCTGTGTCCGGTCTCGTGCCACTGTTCATGAGGATCTCCGGGTGGTGTCCCCATTCTGAAAGCTCTGCTCTGTACCTCTAGTCACCCACTTCTTTCTTCCAGTAAATCCCCGCCTTTACGTTCTGGATCCCACAGATGTTCCAGACCATGCTTTGTGGCCCCCCCCCCCCCCCCCCCCCCTCCCCCCTGGCGTGTTAGACATCGTTTCTGGAGCTTCTGGGTGGCATACTGTTTCCGACCAGTCTTTTTTTTTTTGTTTCATGCAAGGGCACCATCTGTTAATGGGGAGGACCGCCTTGGCTTCAGGCTGCGTCAGGCCAGTTGACATAGGCTAGGACACCAAGGCTGCATCAAAATGTTGTTATGCTCTGCATAGTTATGCGGGGATTGTCTTCAGTTATGACAAGCTCCTAGCATAACATTATCAGTCTCCCAAATCCCCCGAAGTCGGAGTGTGGCTGCCCATGTGGCTGGGTAATCAAAAACGGTCACACACGTAATGTTCTCATCCCCAGCTGATGCATTTGTATCATAGTGTTCAAATACTTCGGCTGTTCGGATGATCCCTGGAGTCTTTTAGCCAGGGTACGACAACGACGACGACGACGACAACAACAACAACAACAACAACATGGGGAGGACGACACAGGCAGCCAGGCAAGAAAGACATGCTTCTTTCTCTGGATCGTCTGGTCGACTTCAACGTAGATGTGGAAGAGTGACCTTGACCTCTAACGCCATCACAATGGGACGACCTGATGATCCGCCACGTCCAGATCACTCTTAGAACATCCCATTGAACACGGCGTCTCTGTCTCACAGCAAGACTGAAGGAAACTGATCAGCGATTGAAACACAAGCTTGGGTGTTGTTATTACCTGTCGAGAGCAAACAAGAACGCTCCCTGACTTCCTCTTTGGACGCCATTTTCTTTTTCTTTTTTTCTTCTTTTTTTTTGTTTGGTTGTGGGGCTAACGCTCATCCCAAACTCTTCAGCCCTCTCGATGTCATTGGACATTGAACACAAACCACACTCCTATAGAAATTTCAGCCAGAACTCAAACGCCGTGCCATGGAGTTTGACAGCAGATTCATCCACCATCTTCTTCTCTCCCCCCCCCCCCCCCCCCCTCCCTAAAAAAAAAACAACAAAAAAATCCCGGATCTGCCATCACTTTTGTACCTGCCCTCAAGCAGATTACCTACACAAGCCCCCAGTTCTGAGTCAGAAAGAGTTGTCTCCTTGTCGTACACGACACGCCTCCCCCCCCCCCCCCCCCCCCCCCCAACATTTTCCAGGCCTGCACCTCCCTCACCCCCTCCAGTCTCCTCCTCTCTCTTTCCATCTTCCTACCGTTTTCACCTCTCAAGTCCCCCTCAGCCCTCCTCCCTTCCCCTTCACTGCCCCCCCCCCCCTCCCACCTGCATCTCACAAGGAGACAGCCCGGGCTACCACACACTGCATTGCAGTTACGAGGATAAGAAGAAAGTTAAACAAGTTTTAAGCTCATTACTTTACGTCGTAGGACGCCTGGGGACACGTCACTCACAATGACTGGGTCAGAAGTTGATACGCTGTCTAGGGACTGCCAGGGGAGATAAGATGGAAACCAGGGGAGACATGGTGGGTGAAAGAGAGAAATTTTTGAAAGGGAGGGTGGGGGGGGGGGGGGGGGGGAGGAGAGGGGGAGGGGTGAGAACAACGATTGAGGAAGAAAGAAGGGGGGGGGGGGGGAGGGTGGAGGAGATTGGGCTCTGCACACACCAGGGTGGAAATAATTATGTTCTCTCTCTCTCTCTCTCTCTCTCTCTCTCTCTCTCTCTCTCTGTGGGCTTATGACGCTTTTATCTCTGTCTCTGTCTCTGTCTCTCTCTGTCTCTCTCTCTCTCTCTCTCTCTCTCTCTCTCTCTCTCTGTCTCTCTGCGTGGGTTTGTGACGCTTTTTATCTTCATGCGTCGGCGCGAGCATAACGATCTGTCTCTGTCTGTTTGTCTGTTTGTGTCTGTGTCTGTCTCTTTTTCTGTTTGTCTGTCTGTCTGTCTGTCTCTATCTGTCAGCCTGTCTCTGTCTCTGTCTGTCTCTCTCTGTCTCTGTCTGTCTGTCTGTCTGTCTGTCTGTCTGTCTCTTTCTCTCTCTCTCAGCACACACACACACACACACACACACACACACACACACACACGCGTGCGCGCGCGCGCGCGCGCCCGCACACACACACACACACACACACACACACACACACACACACACACACACACACACACTCCCTCTCTCTCTCTCTCTCTCTCTCTCTCTCTCTCTCTCTACACACACACACACACACACACACACACACACACACACGTATTTATCTTTCTTTTTCTCTCTCTCACTTTCCTCTCTCTCTCTCTCTCTCTCTCTCTCTCTCTCTCTCTCTCTCTCTCTCTCTCTCTCGCACACACACACACACACACACACACACACACACACACACACACACACATATAGACATGCCCGCGCGCGCGCGCGCGCGCGCGCGCTCTTTCTCTCTCGTATGTTGATTTACGTCTGATTGTAAAACTAAAAAACGAGTAACAGTAAACAAGTGGGGTAGTTTTTGCTCCCATAAGGAAACCTAACACAGAGTAACTTTTATTCAAGACTGGCACAGCCTTTAAACTTGAATAAAGTCAGACAAATACAAAGACGAACAATCTAATAGTGGGGGAAAAAACAAGCGCAGGCCAACAACTAAATTGTCTTCATAGTAATGAATCTTAAATAAATGTCAGCGAACCGCCCAGAGAAACGTGGACAAACGAGTCACAAGACAAACCACAAACGCGTTTCGACCTCTTAGGTCTTCTTCAGGTGCAACAAACATGAAACAAATAACGAAAATGCACTTAGCTTTGATCGCTTCATAGTAATGACTTGGCAAAACTTTGGACTTAAAGAGGGGGGGGGGGGGGGGGGGGGGGGGGCGGGGGGGGCAGGAGATTGAAGATGCAAAAACTGGGAACTTGAAATTAAGAAAAAATATATCAGATGTGAAAACTCTCACTGGCTGCATAAGGGAACCATCGCAATCCCTTTTAAAGGCAGATATATTTCAGCCGTTACTAACGGCTATAACAGCCCCTAACAATTTTCTTCTCTTTGGAAAATCTCAGAAAGTACTCAGCCGATCTTTCTGAAAATTCGCAGGTATGTTCATTATGGGTGTCACAGATGATGGCCGATGTGTACCAGAATAGCCGTTACTAACGGCTATAACGGCCCCAAAACGAGTTTTCCCTCTTTAGGGAATATCTCACGTGTATTCAAGATAAACTGGGAGTACCTTTATATGCTTTGCATCTTGTTTCGTTTAGTTCTTTGTTTTTTTTTTTTCTTTTTTTTCTTTTCTTTTTTCTTTTTTTTTTTTTTTTACAGAATGGGACTTTCTTTTCCTACATGTACTAACAAGTCGTGGACCTGTGTGTCCACCGACTGCTTCAGTAGTCACCGTTTCACGTGGATACGCGTGGAACAAACAAACTGGATTTACTGCATTCCTCCTCCCAGTCAGTTTGGGGGGCCGTTAGACGCGATTCTCGGTTCATTTATGTTTGATTCAACGTGTCCATTGCTCTGCGTGTCTACCACTCATAGACCGCCCTGCTCGCTCTAATTCGTCATTGAGTCAGCGTCCGCGAAAACTGGGTATGTTCTGGAAGAGAACTAACGAAGCCATAGCGTGTGGATATGAATGATCTACTCCTGATCATGGAAAGCGATCCTGACTGGACACACGAAAGGGAGGAAAAACGCAGGGAAGGGGAAGACAACCTGAAAGACGTCACAAGTTTTCATGTGTTCATCATTCTGCTGTCAATGGTGCAGACAAGTTTGACCAATATTGAGCAAAACTGGCTCAAGATGTTCGGCCGTAATCGTTGCTACGTGTGCGGTGCTATTAAAAAAACGGCTCAAATCCAACCCTCCCCTTCCGCCGCCGTCACGATCCCCATGTGACCCCCCCCCCCCCCCCCCCCATGAACTGGGGGTGGGGGGGTGGGG
>JADBJO010021497.1:27500-29438 GCA_016801955.1 Conus betulinus
CGTACCTTTGGAAAACAATGCATTAAAATACTTTGTCAAAAAAGGGACAATCGCATCCTGTGAGACTTTTTAAAACTTCATTTATTAACCCATCAGGTCCGGCTGCTTTTCCTGACTTTGAATGTTTTATAGCTTCTTTTACCTCTAATTCTGATATATCAATATTTAGGCAATCAAACAAGTTGTCAGCTTCGTTACCCTCTGGCTAAAAAATATCGTGAACGTGTTGTTCAGCATTGTCATTTAAGAGATTAGAAAAGTGACGAAACCAGTCTTCTTTTGGTATGTTATTTTTTTTTAGTCTGGTTTTTACGTTTCCATTTCTTTATTTCTTTCCAGAATGCCTGCGAATTATGTCGATTGTTAACAAGTCTATCTACAGCTTCCTTTTTGAAATCCTTTTCCTTCATTCTAAGAGTAGTTTTATACTTTTTCCTTTCCTGTACGTATGATGATCTGTTTTCTAATTTTTCTTGTTTCTATTAAAGATTCTTAACGCTTTTCTTGCGTTCTTCTTAAACAGGCGACAGTCTTTGTCGAACCAAGGCTTACTTTGTTTAGAAGTGGGGACAACACCTTTAGGGTTATTGGGACAAATCCGTTTAGTCATACACATTGCTGCATCTTTAATAGCACACGTAAAAGTGCCCAAAGCATCATCGATTGATCGTTCCATCTGAGCAGTGGCTTCTGCTATATGGTCAGAAAAAACGCCGGAGAAAAACAGGATTCATTGAATCTATGTACTTCATCAGGGTTCCATATTATCTTGTCAACAGAACAAAGAGAGCTGTCACATAAGTTATCTGCATCATTTTCTGTAAGCAAACGGTTTTTACTGAAAGCACAAGGGGCATATGTACTGATTCGACTCTCTCTTCTACAATGAAGTTTGTACATAATGAAGCAAAGTCCGGAGAAGCAATAAAGTCATCATTTACACTTGCGCCACGAGGAGAAACAAACGTTAATTAATTGCTTTGATGCATCAGGGTAACAGAAGCCGTTTAAAATCAAAAGTTCATAGCAGGCACACAAATCTAGAAGATGTCTACCAAAGGCATTAAGAACCAAGTCTTCTGTCTGACGGTTATCAACAATAATGCAGATTTTATCATTCAACATGTTTTTCCGGCACAGTCTGGAATACATCAGAATTGGTTGAAGGTTAGCTTCGTTTCCTACTCCTCCATTTAACCAAACCTCTGAAAAACCATATCGATCAAGGCATGATTTTATTGAAATAGACCAGTTAGGATATTGTAAATGTCCTCCGCTGTTAGAACGGGACACTGAATTATACTGCATGACGAGGGCTTGATACGGTAAACGACGAAGAGTCATCTTTTGTACTAAAAACCAATAACGCAGACTACTGATGGTGCTATCTATGTATAGAGGATATCTTCCTGTCTCGCCATATACCATTGTGTTTGGGGTTCTAAGGTTCACATTCAAAGTTTTTTTTTTACAAGCGAATAGATGTACAGATTCTATTATTTTTAAATTGTGTTGTCCCCCATATTTCAGAAGCGTATAACAGCATAGGTTTTGACTTGTGCCTCGAAAAGCCTAAAAAAAACAACGTAACATTCATACCTCCTAAGCTCCACATGGTTTTTCATAATGTCCACAACTTTGGCTTTGGCTCTTCTAGCTACTCCTTCTAAAGCAGAAACGAAGGACAATTTAGTTGTAAGAGTGAACCCTAAATATTTATAGCTATTTACGATTTGAGAGAGAGAGAGAGAGAGAGAGAGGATTTGTGTGGAGAGCGGCGATGGAATTTAGAGATGGTTGGAGAGGTTGGGGGCGTGATAAGCGGAGGGGTGGACTGGGGGGTTGGGGGGGGGGGGGTTGGAGGTGGGGGGGATGTTGGAGGGGGGGGGGGAGGTTGGGGGATGGCGGGAGAACATATACATATTGCATGATAACCAT
>JADBJO010021498.1:0-29438 GCA_016801955.1 Conus betulinus
TCACAACACATTAATAAACCAACAATTTTTTTGTCGCCTCCCAACACTAGGAGAGCCTGGATTCGCTGTGAGCGTCCCCCCCTGCAGGGTCCACATTGCTGTTGTGCAGAAATGGCACTGTAGAAATTCCCGTTGCCTCTTCTTTACCAAGGAAGGACGTTAGCTATTTTTGGTGCAAGGGGGAAAAATAACAGGAAGATTAAATAGCTGAATTTTTTTATAACATCAAGCTTGAAACAATTGGCTTGTTTTGACACCCAGACGCAAAAGGCCAACATTTTGCCTTATTTGTATTTGGAATATGAAAGTTTGATTTTCAAAAGAACATGAATTAGAAACTCTCCGTGTTTGTCACACCTCTGTCTCTCCCTGGCTATGAATACTAATACACGTGTAAGCATCACCGCAATTTTCGCCCAAATTCTGTTTTTGACTTGGATAGCGACTACGATATAGAGCGCCGTCCCAATAAAACAGTTTTGGAGGGAGTTTTTCGTTGGCTGAATACGAGTATATCAACTCCTGTCTCTAGGCAGTAACGAAGAGGGGAGAAATCATGGTTTTTAGAGGACATTGGCTGATTTCGATAAGGACGTGCCTGAGGTTCATTCATTGATCTGGGAAACACACGTGACGCTCCTTCGGTTACACTCGTATTTCCACTTTCTTAGCAATTCTGAACGTGAAGTGGGCGTGGCTCTAGAGTTACAACTGGCTTTTGAGAAAAGGCACCGCTGAAACAACCGCCCGAATTTCAAACTCAGCAGCAAGTTGCACGTACCTCCCTCTGGTGGGCTTGGCTTGATAAGACCCCGATATTGACCGCTTCCCTTGGGTGGATGGCTACGATGCTTGTGGAAGAGCTGGCAGACGGAAACGATTGCCTGGGTGATGCGACTGTATGGGAGAGTTTTTGGTTTGAGTGACGTTGGAGTGTGAATCATACCGCGATGAGGGCACCGACATACCATCACCACGACGGGTCCGAGCCCCTACCCCCCCCCCCCCCCCCCCCCACACACACACACACACACAACACTCATGTGCGCGCACACACACACACGTCCGTGGCATGCACGCACACACACGTCGCGCAGCGCGCGCGCGCGCGCACACACACCCCAAATGGGGCTCTTGACGTTTTCTGTATTGCTCCAGAAACAGTCGCTATCCTATTATTCAAGAGGGCTCCACTTTTACCGCGTGCATTTAGATAGTTCGTGCCCTACATGCTCATGGCGTGTGTATTCCATATTTTTTGAGGAGGTTTTTCCGGATTAGGATCATCCCTCTGAATTCTGTTTAGCAGAACTTCTATTCTTGCACAAATCCGAATTGTCATTAAGTTTTTGTTTCTTTTTTTTTCCCCCTAACCACGATCAACAACTGGCTCACAGTTCGAGTAATGTTATATTATTCCTGTTGTCTTGTTATTTATCATGCCGTTTTTTTCAATTAGTTTCGTCGTTTCGTTTTGAGTGTGTTGTTACTGTTATTCTCAATTTTTCTTAAAAATTCCGGAAAAGATTGTCAGTTTTTTGGTGGAGCAACCTGGGGAGATCTGGGGAAGTTGAGTATGGCGGCCTGAAGAGGTACCCCCCTCCTTTTCTAGCCCCTCCTCTCCCCTCACCACTGACATCTTCTGATTTTTTCCCCCCTCTTTTAACCTGAAAGCACTTTTGAAAAAAAAAAAATGACTGCAAACGGTTTTGGACTGGACTTCTTTGAGAGTATAACCGTGTCATGCATTATAACATCTCCAACTGGTCCCCCTTTTTGTCGAGGATGGCCTTGTGTGGCGAGACCATAGTCCCTCTGTCGCTTTTATCCAATACACACACACCACACACACACACACAGATACACACGCGCGTGCAAGACACGCACACACCACACACACACACACCACACACACCCTGGTCATAGTTAATGTTTGTTTTGCAAGGTTGAGGGTCACATAGCCTGGTATCCCATACCACTCAGGGAACAATTTTTAATGCAAATTCCTTTTTAAGGACAACTTTTCACAAAGCCCCCCATTGAGGGGAATACAGGTGGTTGTGGGAGGATTCCTATCATGGTTTGCAACCATAAAAAAAGTATCGCCCAGTTCAGAGCCAGGCCACCAGGGACCCACACTCCATACCCAATATCATTTTGTTTGTTTTAAAAGAGATAGTTTTTTTCTGAATGGTGTTAGTTTTCAATGAAGCTGTGGCTTTGCAGCCCGACCGTGATGGCAGTTCTGATGGCCTGGGAGGAACTGGCATTGAGGGATTCAAAAGTTGCAGGGTTGATATAGGCTGGATGCACACCCTGATATGAATATCATTTTCGAGACTGTCCATTAAGTGTTTTTCACTGTTGATTTTTTTAAAGCCACCAACAACAAGTTTCACATGCATTTCTGATTCACCCCACTGTGTACATTTTTTTGCAATGGGAGGGCAGTTCCTCTTTTTACAAATCAAGATGAGATAAGATAAGAAAAGAAAAACTTTTATTGATTCAGAACAGAGAAAATTGTCTCAGGCACAACTGTTATCACAAGGGAAGAACTGGTTTGAATGCTGAGCGTCTCTAGGCACATTCTATAACATATTTCCAAAATATTTGGAAGCATGTGGCATACATTCAGCCGAAGGGAAGAACCAACTCTATCTTTAGTGCAAAATGGTTATATATAATCTAATAGATATAGTTCTCCATATATGTTTCAACTGAACATTAAAACAAGTGATGAAGGGGATGGGGACCATTCAGTTAATTTATTCTACAATATACAGCTCAGGCTCATGTCAAATACATAAGTGGACCCTATCATCAGCTGCTATGACATGACTTACCACAAATAACACAACATACAGAACTCCTAAACAGCAGAGAAAGCAAAGAAGAGTTTCAGCAGGTTTACCTATCAATTATCAAAGCAACCGTGAGCCGATCAAAGCTAGAATTATGGCACATGGGCACCGAAAACTGGCACCTCTCCTAACACCCTTCACAAGCCATTAAGACTGGATCTTTGCTGGGAAGGGAAACAGTACAAAGACAAAAACTGTTCAACAATCTGCTTCTAACTGTTCTTAATTGTTTTTTTTAAAAAAGGATGGGGTCTTCACTTGTTCACTTAGAGGGCCTCAGCTGGGAGGTATCTGATTAGAATCACACACCAGCTGATAAGAATACTGACGAACAATATGAAAAATATAAAATCAAGAAAAAAACCATCCAAAATATACTTTCAATACAGCTTACGGCAAAGGAGTGGGGAACAAAAACCTCTGTGAAGGTCACAGAGCTTGGAAAACAGGTTAAGGTAGAGAAAATTAAAAAAATAGAAAAAACAAAAAACATCCTAGCGGCTGGTCAGAGGCTGGAACATGCTACCCTTGAACAATCAAATTTCTGGCTTCAGCCTGTGAATCTTTGTCTTGGTGGTCCTCCCCCCCCTCACTGCACCTCTTGAAGCTAGCTGACTTTATTGCAGTTCTATCACTCATTGGGCAAACATTTGTATTACCAGGCACCATTCATCTAAAAACTGTCCATCTTTCTGGGTCAAGTTTAACCCCCACACCACAAAAAGAAGAACCTTTGAAAAAAAAAAACAACAGAAGAACCAACAACAAAAACGGCACTTAAAATAAACCAACACACATTCAATAAAAAACCATACCAGTACCACCATTTCCCCCGCATCACCCAATTTTTATTCCACTAATCAAAGTATTTTACAAAAAAATAGGTCATGTTATCAATGATTGACTATGGGTTGCCCTATCATTCAAAGAGAATTCTACAGCAAAGCAAACATTTCAGAGACCGGTTGTTAATTGTTATTGTTTAATACGTTGTAAGGTCGTCACTCTAGATTTGTGAGACACTTTTTTGATTTCCTGGGACACCTGATTAAGGAAACTCAGAAAATTTATCTGGATTACTAAGCACAACAAGAGACATGCAACCTCACAGTACAATCTAGTAGTAATAAAATGAAATACGATCTAGCAGGGATTTTTTCCACTTTCAGTTACTATCACTGTAATTTGTTGATGTGTTTGTAATTGTACACGTTTTTGCAAACTTGATACCATGAGGAGACACAAGAAGGAGAGAGAGAGAGAGAGAGGAAGAGAGAGAGAGGAGAGAGAGAGAAGAGAGAGCAGGATAGAGGAGAGAGAATTGAATTTTATTAACTGAAGCCAAGGGCTTTTTTAGCATCAGAAACTGGCTGCACATGATTTTTATGATTTTTTTGCTGGTTGAGGCTTGTCTCATTTTGTGTGGGCAACGAAATACATGGGTTTTCATGTAAGGAGTTTTTTAGTGCTCCAGTCTAAGGGTTAGTATAAGGTAACACCTGGGTGCACCCAAGAAATCGAACAAACATTACATGTTCCTCCTTGGAATGTCCTCTTGGAACATGGAATCTTGGTTGTCCTCAGTAGCTAAAGAGAGAATCGATTTTGTGTCAAAGTCAAAGGCAGACACAGACACATTCCAGAAAAGAAAAAAAAAAGATTTCAGCGAATGAAAATAATGGAAACAAAAAAAAAAAACCCTTCATCAATTAAACTACAAAATGTACAAGTACCTATCTATAACATGTAAGAAATCTACAAACACAAGCTTGCTCTATAATTTTTAATGTAATCACCAATGTAAAGGTGATGTACAGTTACTGACAGTGGTATTCATTGGAACAAAAAGTTGAAAAAAAACATGCACTTCAAAATCAGGCAAAAGGCTTTTTTTTTTTTTTTTCTTTCAAAATTTCTTATTACAGAATGGGCCCTTTTTTAGGTTGATTGTATTGTGCACATTCAGATTGAGAGTTTGAAAAGACCGTATCACATTTTCATTGCAAAAAAGATGACACGAAACTGCACTCTCCACTGATTCTGCTCTAACTGTAGCGCCCCAGACTGATTATAACAGAAATTAGCAGGAACTGGGGGTAGCTTTGAGTCTACAGCTATGATTACAACATTCAGCCAAGAACACCCTCTTTTCTTAACAAAACAGGTAAAACAATTTAGCCCCTTTTGCTTATGGGCTGCAAGAACCAATAATCAGCTGAGTTCTGTCAGGCAATGCAGGCTGCAAAAAACCCCGCAATTCAAAACTGAATGTAACCAGCAAAATCACTTCCACACGCACTGTTTGGCTATGCCAGCCATTAGCAGTAAACAGGTAAACCTTCCTTATCTGCCCATTTAGAGGAGTTCTCAACAACCCCTCTCCCGACCCACAGCACAGTTTTGGTTATTGTACAGAGACACCCTTAGCAGTTAAATTGGTTAATTCTCCCATTCTAGAAGTTATGGTTATTGTTTCGGTGGTTTTTAACCACATCTTTCTTCCAACAGACAAGTATACCATCCATCCCGCGACCACGCTCCCCTCTCACAACTTTTTTTTTTTTTCTTTTTCTTTCATCAAACACCACCAACTTGTCCTTACGATCCTGAAAGGGACAGAGTTCCCAGCTTTCGTTGTGGTCACAGGAGCCCTCTCCTAACCAACAGGGTGTAAATCTCCCACGCCTCCATTCGTTCTTTTCTTTCAGTGACAACATCAAACAAGAGTCTAGGGATCTGAAAAAGAGTGAAACTGGGGGGGGCTGCCAGCCTCCACTTCCCTCCACTGGCAGGCAGTGCAGCAGTGACTCCGCCCCTCCAGTCTTTTCAGCAAAGCACCAACCACAACAGCAGTGTCAGGATCTGGAAGGGGGGAACTGCAAAAGCTTCACCGACTGCACGGACACGCCGCTCTCCTGAGGCAACAGGCAGCTCACCCATCCCTTCACCACCCTCTTCTGGTAACAGTTTGCATCTGAAACAACAGGTTTCAAAATTCAAAATGCCTGCCCCTGAATTAACTGGATAGTAGGAATGTAGTAACAGAAGACCAAAATGTGGAAGACAACTATTCTCCTCTATCTTGAAAATTCATGGTCACTTTCAAAACTAATGCATCCTATTTGAAAATGTAGGAGCACAATCCATGGTGTGTTTTAGTAAGTCCTTACAAATGACAACCACATATAATATAAAATTCCCTCCTTCTTTCTTCTCAGTCCTTCTGCCAAAACATTACCTTCATCTTAATCTCTTTCTGCGTATAACTCTCTCTCTCTCTAAACTGAGCAAAAGTCAAACATTCTCTGTCATCCCCTGTAAAAGGAGAGCGTGAGTGAGAGGTAAGGAGGAGAGTGGGGAAGAGAGAAGAGGAGAGAGAAGATGTGAGAGGAGGAGAGAGAGAAGGAGAGGGAGAGAGCCAGAGAGAGCCAGGAGAGAGGATAAGAAGAGAGAGAGAATGAGAGAGAGAGAATGAGAATAAGAGACCAGAAAGAGAAAGAGAGAGAGAAAAGACACAGAGAGGAGCAGGGGTAACTAAACTATCTGCAATTGTAAAAATATTTTCAGGCACAGAAATACAGCAGATGGACAAAAGGTAGGGCTGTACGCTAGCAAATTGAACTGACATGAAGAGAAGTGGAGAGGGGAAACGTCTGGCCTCCTTCCCACCAAATAACATGCTTCGGTACAGCCGAACAACAAACTAGGGAGCCTCGGGACCCTCTTCCACTCTCTGTGTACACACAAACACACACACACACACACCACACAACACACCACACACACACGTACATGGTTGATGCTATACACAGACACATAGGGAATTACACACACATGTATTAGTCACAAATTTTTGAACAGGAACAGTCAACCAACCTTACTAACCAACAATTAGTCCAGTACTGATGTCCCTCATCAGTGCAGTGCAGCAGAATAGACTGATCACAAAACGTCCCTGTGCAGTGTACTAACACCTTACATGCGTACAGTTCTAAATAATTCCCATGCAGTAGCACTCATATTCTGATTCTCTCATCCAAGGCAAGCTACATCAACAGTTCCCCCCCCAGTTTACTGATAAACCTTCACACCAGTTCAGCAGTTTTGTTGCTTATCAAACTGATGCAGCAGACATCAGTGTAAAATAACCTGGACATCCGCAATAATACAATAATGGCCTTCACAACAACATCGCGAGCAAATACAAACTAACTCAACCATGGCTGCAAAGGATACCAATAACATCATCATTACTTGATCAGCAACATCACACAAAGCACATCATCACATATCAATACAGAGTGGTACTATTATACCTGACCGCAGTAATATAATTGTACTCAAAAAAGTTCAGAAGTTTTCTACTTTTCATGGAATGACTATGTATGAATACAGAATGTTTATGGTGGGATAACTTAGCAGGTCAAGTGGAGAACTTAAGTTCACTTTGAAGCACAGAATACACTAGCAAGGGGAAATCAGAAAAAACCAGAAGACCGATCACACCAAGGACAAACTGTCTTCTTCCATTTCAATCAAACCTAATTATATTTATTTCATTAAATAAACACAAAGAAAAAAAAAACCCAAGAAAAAAATTGTCTCATTATCATTCCTGATAATACCAATTTTAACCACAGAAAAAAAAATTAGAATTGTTCTGTTGTGTGTGTGTGTGAGTTGTGTGTGGGGTGTGTGTGTGTGTGGGGGTGTGTGTGTGTGGTGTGTGTGTGCTTGTCTGTGTGTGTGGTGTTCCTGCATCTGTGAGTGTGGATTATGCAGGTAATAACCTTCTGTCACATTCTCCGGTAATCATGGAATGACTGGTATTTTGTTTTAGAACATTTGGCTTCCAAATGCCTGATTCAATCGTAATGGGGAGATTTGGTCCTCTGTGTCTCATCTTACATATCATCACCTCTTCCGTTAAGAGTTTTACTTACTTTCTGCTCAGATCTGTGATATATCAATTGTATTAAGTGTATTCATAGATTATGTATGACACTAAACCTATGTCAATTTTGTAACTGATTTGTGTTTTTGGTGTGTGTGGCCAAATTGCCATGTAAAACTGTCAGTGTAAACCTGTATGTTCACAGCGCTAACTATAAAGCTCTTAAGCTTGTTCCTTGGTCTTTAGATGGATACATCCTAGGCTATCTACATTTTTTGAAAGTTCTGTTAATCCATCAAAAATGTCTCACATTGAAAGAAAGTGACAAAAAAAAAAAATCCTGGATCTGCCTATTGATCTGGACCCAAAAACCAAAATTCACTGAGTGTTTGTTCTTCTGGACCCCCATTCCCATCATTTCCACCAGGTTTTCACCGAAAGGTGCAGTTCTAACAGTTATTTGTGTGTAATCCTATTCATCACAGGCAAATAAACTAACAATATGGGGTGAAAACATTTCGAATCCCATTGGTCAAGAGCTGATGATGATATGAACAATGGACCCGCATACTCATGTTCTAATATGATGTTTGTGTACACAAAGGTTGCATGCATTCATTTTGAATAAGAAAAGCCAGGAAATCAAAGGCTTCATAGCACTTTCAAAGACCGTCCCGCAAAAGTGTGTTCACAAATGGGAGCGTTTTACCGTTGCATTTTAGAAACCTGACAAGACAAAAGCCGGCTCCCGAGCATGACCCACCAAGTTTTGACGGTGTCGCAGGAGAAAGCACTTGTGGCAGAGCACTGAGCCATAAAGAAGCTCTGTGGAGCAGAAAAGAAGACAGAACTGGCCTCCACATCGGATGACAGTGTGTGCAGCAAGGGCCCGCAGTTCAGAGCCGAATGCAGCCTGCACAACATCCTGCTTCTATGCCAGCCTGGCCTGCAAACCATCAGATCCACTGTCACTGACTCCTCCCTCTATAATGAAGCCCTGTGGCAATACCAGCTCAGGCCTATCCTCCAGCGGGTGGCCCTCACAAACAGGACCTGGGTTGACCTTACACGCTCCTGGGGAGATGCCATTGTCTTGGGACAGAATTGGATAAAGGGGTGGAAGAGAGGCTGTTTGGGGGCGGGTATAGAATGTTGTAACTGTGCGGGTGGTTTCCTCAAGGTTGTGGTCCCCACTATGTTGTGGATTAGTCCGAATGAATGCTAAGCACAACATCAGCTAAAGCACACAAGACTTAACAATGCACAGGGGATTTCAAACTAAATGTCTGTAAAATAAAGTGAATAACCAAAAAGAAAAAAAAAAACCCAAAAACACAAAAAAGATCGAGGATTAGTGGACGAGTCTTCAATGGAGCAAGGACGTAACAGGTGCCCTGGACCTTGGGCATTAATATAAAAGTGCTAGTAAGATCCTTGGTATGTGCTTAAGGTTACTATTGCACAACTTATGATAAACATTTTCACGTGTGGTGTCTGTGTGTGTGCGGGTGTAGTTGTAGTGTGGTGTGAGTGCGACTGAGGACAAGAGAGGCGGGAGCGGAAGATGGAAGAGGAGAGGAGAGGGGAAGAAGAGTGTGGTGGTTGTGTGTGTGTGTGTTTGGTAAGTGTGTGATTGGTGGTGTGCCCTTTAATCTGCAAGTGTTCGCACTTGTATAATGTAATAGAAACGCATGTGTAACAACTGTTTGTGTCGTGTGTTGCGTTGTGGCCTAGTGTTTGTGGTGTGGTTGTGTGTAGGGATGTGTGTGTGTGTGGTGTGTGTGTTGGTGTTGTGTGTGTGGCTGTGTGATTTGTGTGTTTGTGTGAGAAATATGGGGTGTGGCGCAATGTGCATTAAAGAAGTCAAGTGTGTGTGGGTGTAAGAAGATTGGGTGTTTGTGCAGTGTGTGTGAAGAAGTGTGGTGTGTGTGTGTGTGTGTTGTGTATGGTGGTGTGTGGTGTGTAGTCGACGATGTATATTTCATGTGGGTGAGTCTCATGCATGTTTTTTAAGTTGTGGTTTTTTCAAGCATTGTTATGTTTTGTGTATACCCACAGATTGTTGGGGGCTATTGCGAAAGGTTGAGGAACAGAAGAATTATTATGGAGTCAGCAGGTGGGCAAGGTGCTAAGGGGGTGGCGTTAAGCGAAATAGGAGGACGACTTTGGAAGAAGAAGGGTGAGTGGATACAAAAGGGAAAGCAGAAGAAGCTGAAGGATGGTTGAAAATCTTTGAAAGCCCAAATAATTAATGTTTTATGAAGGTGATGAATACATAACAATTGCACATTTAGAACATACACAATGAGAAATGGACGTGACGTACTATCCATACTGCATATCAGTGTGAAATAAAAAGTAAGGATGGTAAAGTGAGGGAGGGGAGTGGGGAAGGCGGGCGTGGGCTGAGGGAGGTGGAAAGGGAGAAAGGGACGGGCGGATCCAAAGCGAAAAGTTGAAAGAAGAGCATTGGTGTTTGTAAGGATATGGACGTGCGGTATGGCTTTTTTGAGAAGAGGGTGGGGAGGAATCTAGAATAGGATGCGCCCTTACTTGGTTTTTTGCAAGCCCCACATCTTCACACCGATCAATCAGTCCAGCTCATGGATCAAATGATCAGCAGTTGTGGGTTAGGGCAAGGAATGGATTATGAATTTCAGGCTGTGTTTTGGGCCCATCAAAACTGTGGAAGCGTTATTTAATTCTGTTTTTTCTGTTTTGTGCCTCTGAATGGTGGTTGGGTTGGTGTTGTATGATGTTGTTGGGCCCTGTGCAAGTGCGGCAAACAATGCGTGGTGTTTTGTATTGTATGTAGTGTGGTTTTCCCCCCTACGCAAGTAACATGTGTGCATGTGTGGGGATCCGGTGTAGTGGTGTCATTACTGTTGCAGTGCATACGGTCAACGTGAAATCTTGTTTTCATTGTAGGGGAAAATATAACATTATTTATGTATTTGCAAAAATATAGTGTAGAGAGTGTGGAAAGAGACGGGAAGTGCATGACACCGTATGCAAGTGGGAGAAGTATTTGTGGCATTATATGTGCAACCGAGGTTGTGATGGAGAGGGGGGGGAGGGGTGAGAGGGGAGGGGGGGGAGTTGGGAGCTGGGGGAAAGGGAGATGGAATTGAAACAGTCTGTAAACAAAACTAGCCTTTAGTGAGGCTTGGCGGATGCATTAGCTGACTCAGAAAACTATGTGTAGACCCCAGTGGTCTGCGACTGGCTGCAATGTTGGGCGCCTTTGGATTGAACGAGAAAGAGAGCGCGAGCCATCGCGCGGGGCGAAATAACAAAGAAAAAAAAAGGAAAAGACACTTTGCAAGCTGGACAAATCAACGACGAGGACTACATATCATGGACATAGTAGAAATAAAACAGAAATTACCCTGCCTAACATTATGAATATCAAGCTAGGACAACTATGGCATGTGTTGTTCAGTTTTGAACCTTGCAGGCGACAAAACATTAACCCTCCGCTAGATGTAATAGTAATTCTTTGAATGTTTACAAACATTACAAAAAGACTACAAATTCAGAAAAAAAAAAAAAGTATACGTTCAGCAGCAAGGCGTGGATTGGGCGCTAATGTCGTTTAAGTATAGTACTACAGGATAAAGGACATACCGAGGGAGTGACGTCATTTCATATTGACATATTTGTGTAGAGTCACACTTAAGAAAAATACCAGAGAAGTATTTGCCACATGCGTTTTTTTGTCCATTCCTGTGACAGCACAACATTAATAGAACACTAACAAAGCGTGTAGCATTTGTTTATTGTCCCATTGCTGTATAGCCACACTTATAGAAATAACAGAGAGTAGGTGCATTTTTGGTTTTGGTCCCATTTCCTGTAAGTAGTCAGCACATATCTAGAAGTACAATAGGATGATAGATTTTGCATTTGTTTGGTCATTCTTGACAGAGGTCAAGCAAGATTAATAGAAGAGGACACACTTTCAGGGGGTTTTTCAATTTCAGTGTTTGTCGAAAGCAAGGGAAGGCGCCAAGCTGCCGTGCGGACCTGAGATCTCATGACGTATCCCTACACCACTCGCCGCCAAGTTTTTGGAGACAAATACTACGCGGATGAAATGTGAAAGCTGAGTGGATAAATGCAATTAAGACACGAACAAAGGTGAGACCACGAACATGAGAGACAGAGGGTCTCCCGTTGCTAGCGCTCACGCGGATGTTTCCCCCCTTGACCTACACATTACCCAAAGTGGCCTGGTCTTGGACCTTGAAGTGCCCTACCCGTCCTCGGTGTGGTGTGATGTGTGTGTGTGTTGTGTGTGTGTGTGTGTGTTGCGTTAATTGGACAGTAGATAATGCATGTGATTTGTCATTTCCATGTTACATCAACACTTTACAGACAATTAACAGAGTGTAATGGATGTTTTGGTGTTTTTTGTCATTCTGAGAGCATCAAGCAGTGGACGTATACAAAAATAACACAGAGGTAATGGCATTTTTGTTTGATAAATTCTGTTACATCACAACTTTACAGAACTAACAGAGGAGTAATGCATTTGTTTTGTTCGTCAATCTGTGATTGTCACACACTTACTTTGCATACATGAAATAAAAATGTACATGAATCTTCTTTTATCACATACCAGATAATAATTTTAGGTCTAAAAATTTTTTCGAGATCCTCAATTCATTGTTCAAATTATTGAATGTCCAATATAAATTGTGTCAGTGCCGTTCGACTTGAGCTATACAGACTGAAATGAACGCTTCGGATTGCCGCCTGGAACTGGTTGTGGTTTAAAACAGAAACTGCTTTTGGTGGACGACAAGAGCACTTTCTGAATAACCAGGCACCCTATCGGGGTGTGAGGGAAAACCTAGTTAGAAGTTAAACCGATTTTCTGCACTGGTTTGTGATTATAATGTAATGGTAAGGTAAGGTAATGTGTGATTATAGCCCAGCCGACCGCAAAGGGCCAATCAGGGCTGGTCATGCACACATCTCTGAAAATACACCTAAAACCACACCAGAAACTTTGTTAAAATCTTTCTTCCGTAAAATCTTGGATCAGAAGATAAAAACATTATCTCTCCTTCGGAAATTCAAAGATCTACGTCAGGTGACACACTTGGAACCAGGGTTTTGTAAAACATGCAAGGTAAAGTTCATATTGAACCAATTTTTTCATGTTTCCTTATGGATTGGTAATTGGAGATCAGTAAAATAAAAACAATAAAACTGATTCTTTCATTTCCTGGCTGTTGTTTATTAAACCCTATTTCAATTATATCTTACTTACCGTTGTTCTTCATATATCTAGGGTGACTGTGGTCAAAATCCACATGCCAGTTGAAACTTCTGTCCTCATCAACCACCCTTCTACCTGTAACAAAAATTCATGACAGCAAATAAAATTTCCCTCACAGACGATTCTATTTTAAACCAGTGAATACTGAATGGATTTTTCTCCTTTCCCTATGGACTAATAAAAAGAAAAAAAAAAAAAACAAAACAAGGGGCATCAATCACTAATTACACAATTTCTCTTGTCAACTGTCCAGAAAACCATTTTACACAGAGACCGATTTTTTCTATCATTCATCTATGAATTCTGAACAGTATAAAGTTACTCGCCTGCCATGAACAGGGGGTGACTTTGCTCAATTTTCTGTTGTGATAATGTATTGAATGAAAACCTGTTTTAAAAAAAAAACTGATTTCCCCTCACACTACTATGGCTGCTATACTAAAGGCCAGGTTACACTGAATCAAAAATCTTTCGTCATACCCTGTGGACTTGCTGTCATAATGCAAATATCTTTGATAACGGCATTTGATGTTACTCATTTCCTTTGTTGGTGGTTCTACTGAAAAACCGGTGGACATGGACTAATTTTTTCTTTAATCCCCTATGGTTTTGTACTGAAAAAAGGTCCAACAGAACCAAATTTTCCACTCCCTTAAGGTGTTCAAGGTGCGCCAGTACAGAGGCGACGGCAGTATAATATAAAAAAAAAAACAACACTCACCACAGGAATGCGAAAGGTACCCCTCCCAATGGGGGCTGAGTAAGCCATTAATTGCTGTCAGTCAAACAAAGCTTAGCCCCCGCCCCATGCTCTGAAATGTCCGCCCACCTTTTGGCCCACACTTACAACCGAAATATGACAAAAAAGGATAATCCTGGACCAAACCACTGAGGAAGGCTAACAATGTATCAGTTTTGTTATGCGAGAAAAAAAAAAAAAAAAAATACGAAAAAAAAAAAAAAAAAAAAAAAAAAAAAACAAAAAAAAACAAAAAAAAAAAAAAAAAAAAAAAAAAAAAAAAAAAAAAAAAAAAAAAAAAACAAAAACAAAAAACACAAAAAAAAAAAAAAAAAAAGCAAAAAAAAAAAAAAAGGGCAAAAAACTACAAGTTGAAAAAAAATATCAGTTGAAAAAAAAACAAAAAAAAACAAAAAAAAATAGGGGGGGGGGCGAACAAAAAAAGTTAAATGCTGAATGCCCCTTTGGAAAATCATCATTAGAGTTCCCATCAAAGGAATTTCATTTTGGGGATTTTTCTTTTTCCCTTTTTTTTTATTTCAGAAATACCAGTTTGACTACGTTCACGTATGCAGAAACTGAGTTTTGTTACAAAAAATTCAAAATGGGAAAGACGTCTGAACAACACAGCTAAAATTTTGGCAGCATTATTCACATGAATCCTTCTCGGGCCTGGATGGGAACTCTGAATACACTATGAAATGAGGGACAGCAAGGAGTACAGCCCCATCATAAGATCTCTCTGATCTTGAACAAGCACCTTTAGTTATGTTCGTTCATACTCACAACAAAAGAAGAGAAGCGGTCAAAATCCTGTTGGTCCTCCATACGCCTGCTTCTTCTGGTGGACCCCAGTAATTCATTTTCTCTTCACTGTCCCATGCCTGTTACTGAGCTCCATGTAAAAAGGATAGCGAAGGTATGCTTACTGACAAAGTTTTTTTTTTCATCAGGTCTATTCTTCTCAGGGGTGACAGTGCACCCTCTGGCGGAGGACTGTTCAGTCAGAATGGCTTCACAATTAAGCGATACTTGTCATTCGTAGGAGATTTACATGTGCTGTCTTGCACATGCGCATGCCTAGGCATCAGAACAGGCACCAGCTGAACACCACCAAAGTGACTTTTCTCCAGTGTCTTTTTTGGTGCTGCGGCCTCATATAAGTTTACATTGATGGTTACTTGGTGGGTAAAGCTCAGACACAGATGGGTGTGTGGTTTTATTTATAGAAGAACTAGAAATGGGTTTCACCAGAATAATAAACGCCTCTGGGGATGGCACAGAAGAGGGACAAAACAGCTGACTTGGCTAACCAACAAGGAAAAAGAGAACTGGGAGGAGACGGGGGTGGGGGGGGGGGGGGGGGAGAACCTCTCTTTACACTTGTTGTAACCACAATGAGCACTGAACACTTTACACTTAACAGTGAGTGGTTAAAAAAAAAAACTGGGTAAGTTATGCCACTCAACATCTGTCTGTTAAACTTGCTGCTCTCACCAACTGAGCAAAAAAAACCTAGCCTGCTGTCCCCTAAGGCTGTGGTTATCCTTAATATCTCAAGTGACAACACTGATTTATTTCCCATGTTTTCCATCATCACAAAGAAAAAAAACAAAAACAAAACAAAACAAACAAAAAATGGCTTTTTCCTAACACAGGCCAGGCAAAAATGTAATACGGGAAAAAGGGAAAACAAAGCACAATGAGAAAACCTTTTTCTTGGGGGGGGGGGGAGGGAGGTGGAATTAAAAAAACAACAGCATAGGGCAACCAAAGGAAGGAAATTGGGGTGAAAGGATCAGTATCTATATTTCTTGCCTGGCAGGGTTTTTTTTCAGTATTCCATTCTTGAAATCCAGAAGTTTCAAACAATTGGGGGATAACATCTGAGAGTTTTGGTTTTTTTGTTTTGGTATCCAAAAATGGAAAATCCCTGCCCAACCCTTACCCTCATACTGGCAGAGTCCCAAGAAGTTTGTAGTGTGGCCCGCCCTGGATGGGCACCAAGACTGCACCCTCATTTACTTTGCCCTGCAATGCCTGTTGGATAGTGCTGGGGAAACTCCCCACCCGGGGGTCCAAGAACTTGCCGATTCTCATGGCCAGGTCCACCCTGGAAAAAAAACACAACAACTTTATGCCCTTAAAACATTCTCTTTAAAAGATCTTACTTTTTGTAGATAGTTATTCAATTTGAAACCAGTTTACTTGCATAGTGTTTTTTCAGACCGTCAGTAATGTTTGAAACCAAACCTAGATTCCCCAGTTTTTCTCCAAGGATTTCATGGGGTTTACATTCCAATCCTATGATCATGGGTTACATCCAAGCTTTTATGATCTTGAACAATCCAGGATCTGCCCACCTGATCTGGATCATCACTCACTTTAACAGGTTACACTCCTTTGTCCCACACCTTTTTTTTGCTTTTAAATTGGTTTTTCATGGTTTGTTTGTTTTGGCCCATAATCCTGTTTGCAGAACAAAAAAAAGCCGAACAGATTTTGCAAGTGTAAACATGACCTTCGTTGGCTTGAAATTACACACACCATTAGCCCCTTCACGTGGTGCAGTGGGTTACCACCTTGGAAAAAACCTGCTTAGCTGGGGACAGGTCATGGTCCTGATTCCCCCCCCCAACAAGGCGTTCATACTATTCTTCAGTATCAGCCTGATGTCCCACCAGGTTTAAAATGTGGCCCCTTTGGGTCTCAACTGGAATTTTGCTGGAAACGGCATGTACAGTCCGAGTTTCTATCTGCTTGAAGGATTGAGTTCCCCTGATACTGCTGTCTGCAATTTTCCCAGACCAACCCTGTAGGGTGTCTGTAAATTTCTCAGGCATGTCATGGCAATGAGGAGATAATTTGGAAATGAAGCTTAGAAACCACCATTTCTGTTCACCACCATTGCTTTCTTACCAGAAAATGTAACTCCAAAAGTATTGCATCTGGCGTCCATCTCTCCCCTCCATCTTTTTATCATAGGAAAGTCCCTTAATTTTTTGGGGAAACCCTTCCATGCCCACCCCCTGGGGCTCTTTTGGATTTACTTCAGTTTTTTTCCGAGGTTCCTCTCCACCTCTATCAACCAAGGTGTGAAATTTATCCCAAAGTTTGAGGAAGCGGGCAAGTTCATGGGGACGACTCCCATAGCATGGAACCATAGTGGACCATGGTCCAAAAGGAGAATGCTGCACCTCATGCTGGTTTTCCCTCTAACAGCGTTTATTGTCACCAAGCCTAGGATGTCTTAGTTTCTTGGTGGGTGTCTGGCATGTGGGATTGACTGGGACAGGAGGAAAAACATGTTATAATAAAGGCCTTCAGTAGTTACCACTGACTGTTTTATATACAATGTACACACACCCACACACCCACACACACAACACCACACACACACGGAAACCCCCCCACACAAACACACACACAACACATGGCATATGCCACATTCAATACGCCCACCATCCATTTCACACAACACACACTTCCCCATTTTACAACCCACACACACCCACACACTTTTTCCATTCAACTTCACACACACAACACACACCACACCCACACCCACACACATACACACAGCAACACACCACACACCACAACACCACACCAATACACGCACACACACACCACATCACACCACACACACGTGCAAGGCAGGGACATGTGAATAGCACACCACACGCACGACTACCTAACCCAAAGTTACCTGCGTTGGTAAAGCCTGACATAGGGGAGAACCGGCCTCCAGCTTGGTAATAATTCGTTTTTTTCCCACAGCTTTCATCACTGAATCCAAAATCTTTTGACCTGATTTGCAATGAAAAAAAAACAGGTAAAATTAAAATGGTTCTCAACCGCACAACAAAAGTAAATAACAGCAATCCCCAACTTTATCCACAAGATAATTTTACCAAATATCATCCACGTTAATTATACTTTTTTTTCTGCCTTGCATAGACCCATCAAACAGAATCTTCAACTGGATGAAAGGTGGACAGTTTTATAAGAAGAAGGAAAGCCCATGCCATTGCAAACCAGGATTCAAAATTTAAGATCTTTTAAGAATTTCATGCTCCTGAGGAAGGGAGGAACCAGGAACCCCACTTCCACCCACTGAACTTCCCATGCCCCCCCAATAACCTTAAAAGAAAAATTCAGTTTATCTTCTTCACATTTGGATGTGGAAGCCCCAACAGGGAGCAATGAAAAGTCAGCACACAACATCACAAGTGCGCACCTGAAAGCGTGAGGGGAAGTGGAAACAAAAAACAACAATTGTGAGTGGCAGTCAGTTTGAATCCAGAGGTTGTAAGCGCAGTGTTCTGGCAAGCTGTGTGCCTCTAAGACAGGCCTCTTACAATATGAAAGCCCATTTCTGCCAATGATCTGCATTCCTATTGGCTGCAAAACCAAAAGAAGAGTGCACCGGAGGACTGGAAAAGGTGGTTAAATCCATCTCTCTCTTGTACTCAACTTTCATTACATTATCCTTCCTGATGATTAAGTATTATCCACACGGAGTAGTATCATTTTCACTCCTACCTGGCTTATGGAAAAAGCTCCCTCTGAACCTCTTGCATGGATGCTTCAAACTGAACCTAACCAACTTTCTGGACCGTCTCGAACATGCAAAATATTGTTCCCAATTCGATCTGCAAGGTGATGCTGTTATTGGCAAGTCGAAAATGCCTTTTAGCCTTAATTACACAAAAAATGCCTCAACTAGGTTTGGGTTTCACACATGCAGCCAATTTCCAGAGGTATTACATCACCAAGATTCTCCCCTGCCCTGCAAATTTGCAAATTGTGCTTTTCCAGCATGGATATCCTGGCGAGACCTGCTTTTCTTATCTTTCAGCAGCCTGGGACTGACCCTTAGCTCAAAAGTATACAGAACTTACTTAGTAATGCAGCTGAAAGAGGGTGGGGGGGGGGGGGGGGGGCGGGGGAAAAACCTGTTAGACCAAAAACATGAATTACCCCAAGCAGACTTTTCAGTGTCACATTTTAAAATCAATGACAGCTTTCATTGCAGCCGCACAAGGCATCTTTCCGGGACTGGTCCCTCATAAAAACAATGAAACTGGCCTCATGAAAAGGATGGGAAACCAAACCAACATTGACACCACCCCCTACCCCCACCTACACTTTTCTCCCCCGCTGATTGGTCAAAATAAAAACAAAAATGCAAATTAGTAATACATAAACAACTTTTTCCTACAAAAAAAAACATGTACCAGTTACAGCACACAGAACAGCAGATCAAGGGACTGCTGATCATTACATGAAAGATTTGTGCCCACACATCTGCTTGTGGGTGGAGGCCAAAAGGCAATTGCGTATAAGAAAAAAAGGCGATGTCTCTTTAACTACTGCCAAGGGGGGAAGGGTCAAAAGTGGAGAAATGACCCAAACTGACTTCAATATGTATGACAAAAAACTTGATTTTTTTGAATATCTTCTCCAGCAGCTTCATCGTGCAAAAAAACTATGAGGAAGGAAAACAGATGATCAGGATATTCGTTTCAACAAGTTACCATGAAAGGTTTGTTCAAATATACCGATAACTTGATTACTATATTTGCTGTGGGAAAAGAAAACAGAACAATTCATTATATTCATCAAAAACCAGATAGAAATGGACTTGGTACTTGTTTCTTTACACCACGACATTGGTTCCAACTGGGTTATTACTTCTAACCAACGACCGTTCTTACTGTCTCTAATCAAAAATGCCGGCTTGAGATGCACGTGATTGCCAACCCGTCCCGCGACACCAGCCCTCCCAAAACTTGGGCCCTGATGGCAATCATCCAAAAATTATAACATCTGTGGGTCTTGGCGCGATGGTCCATAATGATCCAGTTCTTTAGGGCTTCCCGGTGACGTCTGTGAGCAAACCTTACATAATATTTTTGTTTGATTATTTTTAATCTATATCTGGACCGGTGAGGTCTTCATTCTCATTCTCGAAACGTTTCTGAACGGACATTTTTCCAACCTTTCTTGGTGGACCCATGATAATCGTAATACTATAAGGCCTAAGGAGCGTCACAAATCCACGAAGAAAACTGGAAGTTGTTCCAACCCCTCTCGATCCGAAAAATGGAAAACAAGGGAAGTGCCTGACGAGGGTTTTTGGAAGTTGGACCCTCCTTTGAGCAACTCATTTCAATATTTTACAGACTGACTCCTAAAAAAACACACAGGGTCTGTTCACTTTTGAAAAACAAACTTGCTAAGAGGCTGGCTGCCAGTATAAGAGTGATGATGATATGATATGATGCAGAAGGTGGCCGAGGTGACAAATGTGACCCCCCCCCAGGTGTGGCTTTGAAGTTTGCACTGGTGTACAAATTGTTGGGTTTTGTTTCTCATTGCCAGGGGAAAAAGTGGAACGAAGGAAAACCATGTCCCCAGTGTCTTTCCAATTCCTCAATGCCACTGGGAAGTCTTTGTTGAAAAGCTGAAGGGCATGGTCCATTAACTTGTATTGGGAAAGTAGCAGATTACAATGTGGGAACGTAGTGAGATAACAATCTCCCTGGCCATGCCTTTGTATCAGTTTCATCCTCCGATCTTCATATGAATTAAAATACATCTGTATGTTGCAGCCTTCTGAAAACTTCCTCTTCCTCTAACTCCATCATATGCACATCAGGGCAAGTAATAGGCGGTTGGTTCACAATGTTTGAGATATAAATTGCCATGATCAGCAAAAAAGCTTTTGCAAGAACTGAACAAGACTCATGAACGATATGATAGCAGCAGTAACCGAAACAGTGGCAGGGTTGTCATGTTGTTGTTACCATTGTTGCTGCTGTTTGGTGTCACTCCCATAGGTCCTTTCATAATTGAAACTTTATTTTTTTGTTGTTGTTGTAACAACAACCCAAACAGCCTTGCGAATCAGAGCATGGAACATCGAGAAAGTTTAGCTGGAGGCAACAGGGGGAATGGGAAACAATCTAGGTCATATAAGTGTGTGGTTGAAAGAGAGGAGGTCCCTTGTTGCTCAGTGGATAATAGATCAATCATCTTTCTCTTGATTAGAGTGTCCTAGGGCCCCTAAAGATAAACAGAGGGAAATTTTCTCTCCGAAGTGACTCAGACCTCCTCTAAGTGCTCCAGATGAGACATATCTAAGTTCCCGAGTCAGGGACCCTTTGCATTAAGGAATTAAGAAAAAAAAATAAGGTGCACCCACAAGTTAAATACCATTCCATTGGCTTCATAGATGAGAAGTGGTGCTGAATGGTACACAAGCAGTAGGAAGAAAACAACAACAAAAAAAAACAAAACAAAACATGGCATACTAGATCTTTGTGTTGTAACATCTACACACAGAAATGTTGCTACCTCAATGGGGATGATTAGAAAAGGCTGCACGAAACAAACTCTCTCAATGACAAGGCTGGAGTTCTTCGACGGGCACAGGCAGGATCCTGACAACAGACATTCCAAATCTCCCAGACTGGCGGTTTATGTGCACCATCTATGATATCCACGGTCTAAAACAACAACTACACATCAATCACAGGAGGTAGAAATGTTTTGAGATTTAGTGTTTACATTAATGTAAGCTGTGTTTTTCCATCGTACAAAACAATTTTCAACATTTGGTCAAGAAAAAACTACTTCTTCGTGGAATGGCTGCCTTCTAGCTGATCTTTTACACAAAAATTGTATTGCCAAAAGAATGGTGAAGCAAGAAAACAGAATCAATAGACCATGGTACGCAATTAAAATCCAAGAAACAAGTCCCCCCCCCCCCCCCTATTCTGTTAGATTTTTTATTCTGCACAAGTTCCCAGAATGTGAAATACATATAATGTACTTCCAAAGTCATATGGCACGAATTGTGTTTATACTGCCCATCGAAAAGCCTTTTGTTGTTAATTAAGCATCTAACGTATTTTCTCCGCTGAAAAAATACCTGAGGAGTCCCCATATACATTAAACTTATGTGTACAAACGGGAAACATGACTCCCTAGCATGAGCTTGTGACATTTTCAAAATCCTAGTTGCACCTGCATCGAACTCACGCCATTATGGGATCAGCAATCAATACATCGTAATTCATCTCTTTACCTTTTGTACATATTGGCATACAGTTTTCTTGTAGCAGAGTGGAGAACTATAATGTTCATTGTTTTCAAACAGTTATACAAGAAATTTAATACAATGTTGCCAACTGATACCTGGCAAAAGTGAGAAAATTCCACTAGTGACCTATGCATTTGTTTTTTCACTTTTTTTGTAATTTCTGTAGGGGAAGAAAAACTGGCCATCATCAATAGTACCTGTGTCAGATAGTAAACATTTTTGTTGAGTTGAGACAATGATGACCAATGTTAATCTCATTCAAAACTTAAACATTTTCATTACAGCACGATGGTTCAGTTAGTTGATCAATAATCTTCTTATAGCATTATATGGGTTCAGTTAGTAGTTCAGTACAAACTGTTAGGCACAATTTGTAACAAAAATGATTGTGGGCTTCAAAGATGTCTACCTAGAAAGAGTTGTATTTTTACCAATTATTTGGAACAAACCTCTGGAAATGCATTTGTTTTTTTTTTTTTGATAAACGCCATTGAGAAAAATTACTCAGTAGAATATATTTTCAATTTATGCTTTAATCTTTCATTTCTTTTCCGCAAAAATGTTGACATATGAGTCACTTGTCTCCCCAGTTTAGTCGTTTAATGGATTGACTTCTTTGCAGCAAGATCAACTGCTGATATATACTTTTTGAACTATGTATGGCCACATGTACAGTAACACACAACCTAATAATTTCACGTCAGTTTTCTGGTCCTCATTTATGATGCTCTTTACATGCAGATAGGGTTGTTTTTTGCTTTTTTCAATCGATGGTTTTCCACAACAATAGGCAGTTGCAACACACTGTGTCTTGACAACATGTCATCCTGTCTTTCCTTTCTTTCACTCATTATGTGCACATGCATATTTTTCTGCCTCTCCGTCTCTGCTTGATTATTCTCCCAGACATCCATATACTGTGATATAATTGTAATATGCAGAATATAGAGCATTATTCATTATTACAGTGCAGCCATGCACAAGGACAAGTGCATGCATAATTATGCAATGTATATTCAAAATTGTGTGAACAGTTTTCTGTGTCTGTGTGTGGTGTTTACCATTTCAACATTTTGTTTTTTCTTTTTCTGTTCCTGCATCTTTGAACATGACATTGTTAAAAAAATAAACTCAAATGTCTTAAACAAAAGAAAAGAAAAGAACAGAAAAGAAAAAAAGAGCAAACAATGTGATTATTCATCATCAAGGTGGACAGTGTTTTCCAAATAAGTACCAACCTCAACGCTGGCACGCAGGGGGCCTCTCTCTATGATAGTGGCTTTCTGTAGTACACGCTCCAATGGTTTCCTGAAAAGTAGCAGGAAAAAAAACAACTTTTGTTTTAAAACTGTGGGTATACATGTTAATATGATGAATACAAATGAGCTCCAGCATACACATGTGACGCCCATCTACATTTACCCAAGATCACATCTTTAACCATGCACACACAGATATTCCCCTCATCCTCCTAAATTTGTCTTTTTCCTCCAGAGTCAAACTTACCCCTAAACCAACATGAATGAATCAAAAGCAAAGAAGAAAAAACATCAAGGGAAAGAAAAGAAAAAAATGAGAATAAATTTGTTTGATGAACCTTCCATGATACACAAAAAGGATAATCCTGGGTATTCCTGGATGCCCCAGAATCCCCACCAATTTGTCTTTTCCTCCAGAGGTCAAACTTGCCCCCAAACCAACATGGATGCATCAAAAAACAAAGAAGAGAAACATCCAGGAAAGAAAAGAAAAAAAAAAGAGGATTAATTTGTTAGATGAACTTTCCATGATACCCAGAGGATAATCCTGGGTATTCCGGGGTGCCAAGAATCAATCAGCCCAGCCCACCCATCTCCAATTTTCTTTCTAATGGGGACAGATTTTTCACCTGCATTTTTCTCATACTTACCAGTCCAAACAAAATGCATTATTACCACTGGGTGTGGATACAGTGAAAAAATGCCTTGTAGACCCTGGCCTCAGATTAGAACCCAATTCTCCCATTAGTAACTAGCTTCACACTGTAATCTGAAGAAACCTTCTATCATACATAGTCTATCAAATGATCAGAGTTTGCTTTGACATAAGATTAAATAGGGAAATAATAAATACAATTTAGCATTGAGTAATAAACATAGTGGATTTTTACGTTTCTCTGGCATTTTGATTATAGTATAGACAAAAGGGAAAAAATCTCCTCCTCCTCCCCCCCCTCAAAAGGAAAAGTCTGTAATGGAGGAGCCCTAGATGGAAAGTTAACAGGAAACTTTTTGTTCATGCACAATGATCTACCCCAGGTTTCTTTCAGTTGATGTGAACTGGTCTCACATATGGAAGCAAGTCTTAAATGAGGCAAGAAACAGTAAACAGTAAAATAACAAGTACGGTGGCTCTTGCTCCAAGATGACGTAATTATGCGCCCATGATTCAAATGAATGCTGCTTATGACATTGAATCGCCCAGCACATAATACCAATATGGAACATGCAGAATAAACGAGGGGACCTCCTCCTCACCCCCCTTGCTCCAAGACTGCCTACAGACTATGCACATGAAACACATACACAGCAATAACACCTAAATGAATACATGTAAATCAAATTTATTCAAGACTGGCAGACCCAGTTAGATCTTAAAGAGTCTAACAGAACATACAGATGAACAGAAGCAGATGCAAGTAACCTCAGTTTCATTGATATGAAATACACAGGGAACTGTAAGCAGCAAATAACAAAGAAGTAGGTGACTCTTGCTCCAATGATGAGAAACAAATGCTACTTACAACACTAGATTGCCTAGCAATAATGCCAACACAGAGCACATAGAACAAACTAGGAGACACCCTGAAGATTTACATGTTTGAAAATCGCCTGTATAGCCTGCATCCGACATGTACACAGCAACAATAACCTGAGAAATGAACAAACATAAAGACTGACATTGCCTTTTTGATCTTGAATACAGTCATTCAGGACACACAGATGAACAGAAACAAATGGAAGTAACCTCAATTTGACAGATATGAAAGGGAATCTGAAATGAGGCAGGGAACAGTAAACGGTAAATAACAAATAGGATAACTCTTGCTCCCAAGTTCTGATAATTACATGTTCATAAATCCAAAGGAATGCTGCTTACAAATGCTGATTACGACAAAACAAACACGCACATATGCCAACACAGAGCACACAGAACAAAAACAAGAAGACATCCCCACAAAAGGCTGTTCCAAAGGACTGTCCACATTTTTGTGGGGGATACCTCCTTGCCTGTTCTTTGTACTCTGTGTTGGCATTTGTGCTAAGTGATCTGGTGTCGTAAACAATGTTCATTTGGTGTTAACAAGTAAATATCTCATTATGGGAGCAAGAGTTGCCCTACTTTTTGTCTCTCATGAACAATCTGGCTGACACTGACATGGAGGATTCCCCCCTACAAAACAGGTCAAGACTGCTTCTTCCCACAGCACCGACCTTGTTTGCAGGTGGTAGAGTCCATGACGTCCCAGGCATCCCAGTACAGGGGCACATCATCATACAGCAGCAGCTGGTTGCCAGGGCAACCAGACTTCACCAGTTCTCTGGAAGAGCCGGCACAATGGAGGGAGGTCAGTCTCCTGCAGGGTCCAGCACAGCTTGCAGGAAAGAGTTCCTGAGAATGATCATTTCGCCCTGCAACCAACCAGTCCTAAGCTTACATACAGCTTTGGTTATGGTACAAACATCAAAGCCAACTAATTCTGCGGTTTGGTCACATGTCTTGTCACAACTCCCTTTCCAAAGTAATATGCAGAGAAGGCAAGAGGAAGACAGCATCATGAATGGAACTGCCCTGGACATCGTAGTCCTGTCATACAGAAGGAAGACCTAGATGGAGGCAGCCGCTAGCTTCAGTGTTCTACGTGTCCCCATTATTTCTTTTAAGACACAGGACTAAACAAGCTGGTAAGCAGGAAATGGAACTAGCAAGAGGCTGAGGGACAGGGCAGATGAAGAAGAAAGCATCCAGATACATACACTAAACTGAGGGACAGGATGGATGAAAAAGAAAGCATTCAAGTACAAACACTAAACCCTCCATTGACTCTAAAAGGGACACACTGAATACTGTTTTGTGATCAGAGCCATTCAGTTGATTTTCATTTTTCTGTGCGAAACTTGGCGAAAAGAGAACTCTGCAAAACTTTGATGAAGATTTGTCTTAATGTTTACCTTGTGCTCAGAAATGCTCAGAGGCTGGCTCGAGTGAACTTCCATTTCCTGGACAAAACTGGTCTGATCACACAACTTTGCCAGAATCACTGTGAATCACCAAAACTGTTTTCAAAATGCCTTATGGACCAACAGACAAAACCTTCTTCTGTCTTCCGTAATGCCTTTAATAGCATCCCCATGCTGGGTAACATCCAGTCTGCTACAGTGACCCTACCAACCCTCCTGCACTTTCAGAAAGAACAAAAAACATTAGCAGCAGCACGGCTGCTGTGCCAGTGGCAGCAATGCATCCTACCTTCTGTTCCACAAGAACGCGGTCCGCTTCCTCTACAGTTTGTATGCAGTGCTCTAGTCCTGCGATGCTGCAGCTGGGCATCTCCACACACACTGTAACATTGCAGCCACACATTTCAACATCATCGCACCGACCGGGAATACACTGTGCGGTTGCTGGGCTGGTGTTTTGAGTGCTGAATATGATTTTTTTTTTTTTTTTTTTCATTTTTTTGTTTGGTGGTTGGTTTTTCGAGGGGGGGGGGGGGGGGGGGGGGGGGGGGGGGATTTTGTTGTTGTTGTTTTTTGTTTCTACTGCAAACTATAGAAAATTTGTAATTTCTTTATGGCCTCACTTCAACCCCCCCCTCACTCATCCACCCCCACCCTCCCAATCAGCTACCATGTCTAGTATAGATCATCACATGGCACTGCCTTCTAAATACACAGTCATACAGCAGTTTCTTCCATCACAGTTTAAAAGCAAGGGATCCAGACAGACAGAAGTATCTATCTCAAAGCTCACACTAGGTCCAGTTTAAGGTGGGAAAACACACAATCAGGAAATTCATCACTTTCAGATTGGCAGCTTACCTCAAAATAACAGAGCAAACTCCTCACAGAGCACATTACAATGTTATATTTTTTTTTCTCTTTCATTACGCGCTTCAAATTTGATATCATTTTGTCTTTTGAGGTAAGATAAGTTTGTTGTCGTTGCTGTTATTGTTGTTGCCTCAATTATTGGCTTGTGTGATCTTTTTCTTTTAACTGTAGCACACTTAGACCTGTTGTATACTAGATTGCAGTGATGCGTGCAGTCACAAGAGTGTTAAGAGAAGCTGACAGAAGGCTTGAGTGCCACTGGCATTTCACAGTCCTGTGATTTAAAATATTCTGTATGTTTGCCTGGGTTCCCGTCTAAAATCAGTCATGCAATATTAGGGCAGTCTATCGTATCACTCGGCTTCGTGAAATTCTAAAACATTAAACCATGTTTGACTTGATGCACATTTTTCAGCTTGAGAACAATGGATCCAGCGACATATGTCTGCATAGTGCACATTTTTACACTGAACATGAAGTTTTAACAGATCAATCAAGGTTTCAACCATACCTATCTCTGTTGCTTTATCTTAGCCTGAGTGAATATTTCTGCGGTTTGAGGTATGTGAATAACACTTTGCTTTGTACTGTACATATGTATGGTTCTTGTAAAGAAAATCTGGGCTTTTATGATCTGGGCTCACAAACACAATCAAAGTTTGGCCACTGGTCATACATTGGTTAAAGTACTACAAGTTGTTTCACTGTTAATCCGTTCTCTGTGTGTGTGTGTGTGTGTGTGTGTGTGTGCATGTGTGTGCGTGTATGTGCATAAGTTAAATGCGCACGGCTGTCCACAACTCTGTGCGCTTACATGCAAGTGTGTGTGTGTGTGTGTGTGTGTGTGTGTGTGTGTGTGTGTGTGTGTGTGTGTGTGCAAATGAATGCATGCACATGTGCATCCATGTGAATGTACAGTGCAAGTACTTGTAACAGTGCACCTGTCTTTAATTCCAGCCACACATAAGTAAAACAGACTACAGTAACAACAATCATTTAGTTTTCCTACATACACACAACCCCCACACAAAGAACACACACACACACACACACACACACACACACACACACACACACACACACACACACACACACACACACAATCAGTCCTACCCAGAGAGTTGCCCTGGGAGTCCATCTGGGTGCCTTTGCCCACCAGTTCAGGTGGCAGAGCCCCCTCAGTGGGCGGCAGAGACAGGATGCCTCTTCGTGCCCAGCTCAGTGTGTTGACCACAGTCTGCCTGCTCTTAGGGCCTCTGTTGCTCTGTATGCATCCATGAACATAGCTGGCTTATTTCTGCTTGAAAGAGGCGTTCATTAAATATTAAGCATGAATGAAGAATTCATTCATTGAATATTAAGCATGAATGAAGAATTCATTTCTGATTGTGATGGTGTGGCTGTGCAAGGGGAGAGAAAGAAGCATCAGCAGTGGAGCAATGCTGCCAAGACAGTATGAAAAATCAGACAGAAAAAAAAGAGACATTACAGCTGATAAGGTATAATCCTACATATACTGAGAATACCAACACTGTCCTTGTTACAATTATGCTGTCAGTCAGTCAGCAGACACCAACTGGAAAACACTACCAGTCTAGTGCTAGAGAGTTACTTCTGGATATTTCCTCTCCAAGTTTCACACGCAGTAGGAGATGGATCAAGCTGGGGAAAACTTGAATACATTGACCACATGTGTTTCTTCATATTCCGTTAAGTCTTCTGTTCTTTTTTGTCTTCCTTGTCGAAGAAAGGATGCTCACCAAAGTAGACGCAAGAGACGCCACTGCTTTCTTCAGCAGCTGAGCCCCCTCCTCTTCAATCTCTGTCCAACAATGACAGAAATCCGAATCATTACCATGACAAAACTTAGATAAACAAAAACACAAACAAATCTTTACAAACTTTTTTTTCATGACAAAAAGCAATGTTGCTGTTTTTTTAATCATTCATAGAACTATATATATTCAATAAGTTCATGTCAAGATAACATTAAAAAAAAAAAAAAAGAAAAACGTGAAAAAAGCCTAACACATTAATGATAATCAACATTTATAGAGCTCTGCATTTTCAGCACAGGAAAAAAAGATAACATAGGTCTTACCCTTGTAGAAGCCATGGGCATCATCATAAACCTGCACATTCCAACACCAACACTCACATTAGTTTCAGTTCAACAAACTTTCAAAAGACATGAAATACTTATGTGTATAAAGTTTTAAGTGTATATATCTTTGTAAATGCTGGCTGCATAACAAAGCAAACAGAAACAAATAAAACATTTTTGGCAAAATTAAAAAAAAAATGTAATGTTAGTACCAAAAAAACAAACAACAGCAAACAATGCTAAATTGATGAACAGAAGAATGAGGATACGTCATCATGAAAAAACTTCAAGGTTTCACAACAAAAACAAGGTATAGGCAGAGGTAACAGGTAACTCCATTATACGAG